>JAFEMH010003982.1:0-234224 GCA_022495995.1 Adenophora triphylla var. japonica
ACTGATCCAGGATCTAGAGTAGTTGCGAAAAGAAGGGCGTAACCCCTTTTCCAACCAAATAGAAATTAATAAAAGACACTGCTTTAAGTAAACCGGAAGATTCTTAATTTGCATATTGCTTGAGCCTTCAAACCCTAAACACCTACCCCGAGTCTAAACCTCTCCTATCCCTTTCCCGCAGCCGAGAAAGAAGTGGGTGAGAACACCGGGTCGCCGACTTGTTAGCGCAAAATTCTACGCCCGCCGTAATCCTCGCCTTGTCGGCTCGTAGAGTCAGAATGGCCGATTTGACAGAGAACATTACTGGTTTGGGTAATCAGATGACCGAGGAAGAAGAGCTAGCCTATAACCAATGCCCTCCTCCATCTTCATATGATCCATTACCAAAGACTGTCCCTTTTCGGGCCCTTCCCAATGTCTCAAGCCATCGTGGTCCCGACACCCTCTCCTCCTCGTATAAGACCCACTTTGTTCCCTACCAACAGAACAAACGCCACAGCCTATCCCCGTAACGCAGCCTCTCGCACTACCCCATGGGATTCGCTCCCTCTCCCGCATGGGCCGTCCTGCATAATTTCTAGGCCTCAGAATCAATCGAGTGACCTTTTCAATCTATGCCCTTCCACAGCAGATCTTCCACCCCCAACCTTGCCAACAGGATCCCACGAGGCTCCTTTTTCCTACTTCTGCAACTACGAGCCTAATTCCTATGCCTCTGGCCAGTCTCATGGAAACACAGGACTGTGCCAAGTTTACACTTACTTCCCTTCCAAAGATCCCCAAGCGATGGTACCAGCTACCACTTTGTCACCCACAGTCCTGCCGCTCAAATCTGATAAGCCAGCTTTGGAATCGAACAATCCTAAACCATCACCGACCCCAACATGACTTGGTTGATGGAACAAGTTAAGTCCATGCAAGAGAAGTTTGGAGAACTCGAGCACCAAAAAGGCAAAGATACCGCATCACCGATCCCAGCAAAATTGTCCCTCTTCCTCCAAAATTCTGGATGCCTGAGATTGAAAAGTTCAATGGCACCGATTGTCCCCGGACTCACATTGAAAGCTACCTGCTTGCCATGAGAGCCAAAGATTGTACACATCAGCAAATGGCCAACCATTTTCAGTCATTAAAGGGTTCAAATTTCTTAGATGGTTCCCGCATGTAAAGCCAGAGGCCCGAGCCACCGGGACCAGATCAAGGAAGCATTCCCGGAAAAGTATAAGGCCAACTTGAATTGGGAAACCAGCAGAATGACCTACAAGGCACTCTACAACGCCCGAGATGAGCCAAGCAAGTGAATTCTACAAGAGATGGAATTGGAAGCTTAGTGAAATGATGACCCCGCTGAATGAAGAAGAGCAGATGGAAATCTTCCAGTCTTGCTTGAAACCTCGACTAAGGGTCCAAATTGGCAATTACTATTATCCTGACCTCCGGCAATGGTAAATGCCTAGCACCAAGTTTGAAAATGCCTTCAACATGGCCCCACCCACAGAATGCCCAACTCCTACCGCTACAAAGCACCAGCTTCAAATGCCACAATGTTACTATAAAAGGAAAAGAAACGGTTGGCGCCGTCAATTATATTCGAATGAGAGGGTTGGACAAAATTCAAGCCAAGTCGCCGCAAAGCCAAGGCCTCGCTCCTATACCGCGTAAGATTTTCGAATGCCACTAGAAAAGGTCTTCGACGGTTTGGTAGTCAAGGACTCATCAGTACCTTTGGAAAACTCGGAAACCAAAGAACCCTAGTGTCGATGGACGAAACCAAGCACCGCCGCTTTCACAAATATCATGGGCATAACACCAATGATTGCACCTACCGAAGTTCCCGATCTCTCGCCGATTGAAGAAGGCAAGCCGGAGCCGCCTCGGTCCTAATGTGGTCAAGAATCCTCTTCCCGCTAACAATCAAGTCAACGTGATCGACCGGAGAGACAAATGCGCCGCTGGGAATCCAAAGATCATAGACATCCCGAAATTCAATGTTCCTTATGCCGAATTACAAGGAAAGTGGAAAGATCTCGATTAATGCCGCCGCCATGGAAGGACAGCTTTGGACCCATAGTAGGAACCGATTTCGTTAATGTTGTCGTAGCCCGACCTCTCTTTTATGATATCGAGCCAAAAGACCATGGTCAAGATTACGTAAGAAAGGCTCACTTATGAAGATTGCGAGTTTGAAGTGAAACAAGCTATGTTAATGAAAGTCTCTTCGTAACCCTTCCTCACCCATGATGAGCATAATGTGTTTGTGATGGCTCTTACTACCCCCGAAGATCACCCCAACCCCCTATTTGGGAAAAGGTGGAAAGAAGAGTGAACAAGCCGAAGACTTTTGTGATGAAGAAAGCCGTCTCTCGTATGCCGAAAGTACAACTGGTCCTACCATCCCGGAGGTACATATGGATGCAGTCGGATTCGGAAATGAGCTCGCGCCAGATCAGTCAGACATCCCCCACGGGAATGGTGTCAACAAAAGCAATGATGGTCCACAGGATGCACAACTTTCTGAAGAATGCTGACAAGACCGCTACCCTGTGGCAACAAAGCAGAAAGAGTAAACCCTACCCAACCCGTCAAACACTTCGAGTCAATAAGTAGTGTAGGGTCCAGAGTCGTAGGGTCAAGAGTCAGCTTGAGTCAGAATCTTTGAATTCCAGCCCTCCGAGTCATCCGAAGGCCTCACGCCCGAGGATTATGAACATGTAATCAATGTCATCTTTCCCTTTGCTTTGAATGAAATGACAGATCTTTCTGAGTATCCTCTTATTGCCAACTTAACAAATGATAAATTAACTCAAAACTTAACAACAGTTAATAATGAATCATTTGAACAAGATGCAAACACACTAAACGAACAATACATTAAAGAAATCTTTAAGGTGTTACGTAAAAGAGGAAAACCGGGCCCAAGCCGCCGAGGAGGTTTTGACAAGTGTTAACTTGGGTACCGTCGAGGAACCTAAAGAGACACAGATTGGAAGCTTCTTCCAAGGGGTTGAAAGGGACAGACCGGTTAATCTGCTCGTAGAATACATGGACGTCTTTGCATGGTCGTACAAGGATATGCCTGGGCTAGACATTTCAATAGTAGAGCACGTAATCCTCTAGCACCACATGCTAAGCCAAAAGCGTAAACCGAGGAAAATCAAGCCGTAATGGTCTCTACAGTCAAAGAAGAAATTGAGAAGCTATCAAGGGTAGGATTCATCGTAGTCATCGAATATCCGACATGGTTGTCCAATATTGTGACCGTAACCAAGGCCAATGGGAAGGTGCACTGCTGTGTAGATTTCCGGGATCAGAACAAGGCCAGCCCCAAAGACGATTACCCCTTACCAAACATAGACATCCTGGTGGACTCCACTGCCCACTACGAAGTCAAATCCTTCGTTGACGGCTTTGCAGGCTACAACCAGATCAAGATGGCCGAAGAAGACCAAGAAAAGATGTACCTTCACCACACCGTGGGAACTTATCGCTATACAAGAATGCCATTTGGGCTCAAGAACGCCGGGGCTACTTATCAAAGGGAAGCGACCGCGCTTTTTCATGACATGATCCACAAGGAGATTGAGGTCTACGTCGACGACATGATAATTCACTCCAAAGGCGAGGATGGGCAGCACTTTGTTGACCTGCGAAAGTTCTTCGAGAGGCTAAGACAACATTCCATGAGACTAAACCCTGCTAAATGCACCTTCAGAGTGACAAGGGGAAAAGTGCTTGGGTATATGGTCACAGAGCGAGGTATCGAAGTCGACCCCCGAAAGATCAAAGCCATTATGGACATGAGGCCACCTCAAACCTGCATTAAGTCAAAAGCTTTATGGGCAAACCGCAAGACATCAGCCGCTTTCACAACCGCTTGACCACTATGTGCGAGCCCATCTTCCAGCTCATGAAGAAGAATGTAGATACAGAGTGGACCGAAGAATGCCAGGATGCCTTTGACCGCATCAAGGCGTACTTAGTACATCCTTCCAAAGATTATGCCCCCCACATAGACGTAAACCTCTTCGCTCTATCTCACTGTCACCGATACGGCAGCTTGGGGCTATGCTTGCTCAGAGAAGAAAGACTCTCGGGCAGAGAATGCCATTTACTTTGTCACCGGAAGCTACAAGGAAGTGAGCTCAATTACTCAAAGATGTGAAAAGACTTGTGCAGATCGGTCCGAGTAGTCGGTAAGTCGAAGCACTACATGCAAGCCCACCCCGTGAACTTGGTCTCGAAAATGGACCCCATCAAGTACATCTTCGATAAACCTTCCCTCTCGATGCGTCTAGAAAAGTGGTCCTTCTTCTTAGCCGAGTATGACATCAACTATGTGACCGTAAAGGCCATCAAGGGTCAAGCGTTGTCGACCATCCGGCAAATTTTCCTAGTAATGAGGACCGCGGGCCCGAACCCCAATTCCTGCATGAAGGGATCTTCGTAGTCGAGCCTCGAGAACCGATGGCATCTATTCCTTTGACGGAGCCGCTAACAAAAGAGGAAATGGCGTAGGGATGCTACCGGTCGATCCGAAAGATGAGCACACTCCCATAGCCCTTAAGTTGAACTTCCCCGCCACGAACAATGTTGCCGAGTACGAAGCCTCGCATTGCCGGTTTAGAAGCCGCCTTAGAAAGGAATGTCAAGGAGCTTGAAGTTTATGGAGACTCACTCGATCATCAACCAGGTCTCCAACAAATGGAAGACTGTGGACCCTAATCTTCAACGGTATCATGCCTATATGGAAGAGTTGATCGGACAGCTCGTAGAAGTGACTTTCCACTACTTGCCAAGGGAAAAGAACAGATTCGCAGATGCCCTAGCTACTCTAGCCTCACTGGTAGAGATCCCCGAGGGAAAAGCCATAAAACCCTTCAGAGTGGGTAGAAGAGAAGCCCCGGCCTTCTGTTGTGAAGTAGACTTGGGACTTGAGCCTATCAAGGAACCCTGGTACAATCAAATTTACCAGTTCCTCAAAGATGGAGAGTCAGCTTTCAGAGATGAAGAAGGTAGACCAAAAGAAGGTGTCAAAGCCAAGAGCTTGCAAGCCCTGAAAAGGTTGGCCTCCCATTATGTCATTTTAGGAGGCAACCTGTACAAGAAACGGTACCAAGGACCACTCCTCTTGTGCGTCACTCAAGAAAGGGCCAAAGAGTTGATGATCAAGTCCACAATGGTCCCTCGCGGTCCTCATATGAATGCTAGAGCCCTAATGCAAGTGATCCTCAGAATGGGTTACTACTGGATTTCCATGGAGACAGACTGTGTCCAGCATGTCCGAGCGTGCGACAAATGCCAACGGTTTGCCAACCTCAACCATCTCCCGCCTCATGACCTGTACTGCATGACGACTCCTTGGCCGTTTGCAACTTGGGGTATTGACGTAATAGGGAAGATAGCCCCGGCAGGAAGCAATGGGCATGAATTTGTGTTAGTAGCCGTCAACTACTTCACTAAGTGGGTAGAGTCCAAGTCCTACAAGGTCCTCACTTCCAAGAAGGTGGCCCAGTTTATCAAGGAAAACATAATGTGTAGATACGGGGTGCCCAATGAGATCATTTCTGATAATGGGTCGCACTTTGAAGGAGACTGCGATAGGTTACTGTCCGAATTCAGAATCACTCGCCACAAGTCATCCCCATACAGACCTCAGACTAATGGAGCCGTGGAAGCTGCTAATAAGACGCTCGAACGGATCATCCGGAAAATGGCCACCCATGGTCGTGATTGGCCCGAAAAGCTGCACCGGCACTCTGGGGCTGCGTAACGTCTATCGAATGTACAGGAGAAACTCCTTTTGCCCTAACCTACGGGATGGAAGAAGTGTTACCAGTAGAGTTGGAAATCCCGTCATTAAGGGTCCTCCTGGAAAACAGTGTCAACGAAGTAGAATGGCTATGTAGCCGGCATGATGAGTTGGCCATGCTCGATGAAAGAAGGTTAAAGGCCATGGAGCATACCCGAGCCTACCAGAGGCGAATGGCCAGAGCATTTGACAAAAAGGTCAAGGCTAGGGACATCAAAGAGGGTGACTTAGTATTGAAAGTGAAGCCCCCTACCAGAGACAACCCCCTGGGAAAATGGGAACCCGTTTGGATCGGCCCGTATGTGGTGCAGAAGATACTATCGGGAGGAGCCATGAAACTTGCAAACCTGGACGGCAATCCCTTTGTCCACCCAGTCAACGGTGATAAGCTCCGAAGGTACTATGTCTAAAAAAATATATATAAAAAAAAGAGAAAATAAAAAAAAGAGAAAAAAATCTTAGTGCAAAAAGAGTAATGCCCAGCTAGACTGAAAACCCAAAAAGGGCGGTCTAGGCAAAAAACAGGGTTGCACATAAAAAAAAAAAATCTTAGTGCAAAAAGAGTAATGCCCAGCTAGGCTGAAAACCCAAAAAGGGCGGTCTAGGCAAAAAACAGGGCTGCACATAAAAAAAAAGAAGAAAGTTCACCAGAATGAACTACGAAGACCTGAGCCCCTTAGTCTTTCTTGTAAAAGGGGAACGTAGGCAGCCATTTATGGTTCGGTCTAAACAATAAATAGGGCGATTAAGTTTCCATGAAATGCGTCCTAAACAATAATAAAGGATATTCAAGTTTTCATAAAACGGGTCCTAATCAATAAGACATCTGAAATTTCCATGCAATTGTGTCTTGATTAATTTCTAAGATAATATCTCTTGTTCATTACAAGTTAAAAACTTCTTGATGAGTTCAAGCACGGTCTACTCTTGACTCTGCTAACCTGCTACAAAGATCTAAAATACAATAAAATGCCTAATAAACTACTGTGTTTGCAAAATGGCAATAAGGGAATCCTAAGAAAAGATATGTCAGTCGTCATTCACTGAGTCTTCTTTGGTCTTCTTCCCTTTACCTCGACCTCATCGAGTTTTATTTCTCTTCTTCTCCATGATGTCAGTCTCCCTCATCCCGATCTCCGGTATCCTCACTGGAGCCTCTATCAAACCTGTGTCAATAAGTGCCCTCTCTACTCGAGCACGAGTCCGTACTTCCTCCCTCTGCGCCTCTGTCAAGGGAGCGACCTCAGATAGTCTCTTGTATCGAGCTTCCATATCCCTGATAAGGTCACCCGACTGGTTATAGCGGCTCGCCTTAGTTTCTGTCTCCCTCAGAGTCCTACTCGAGCCGCAGTCAGCTCCAAATAAAGCCTGACGTCTCTCTCCCAAGATGACCTGAGTCGCTCCCATCTCCCTCTCGTACCAATCCAAGTAGACAGTGGTCAAGATGGTACTCTTCCTGCTCTTGAAGATAGCCCTGGGTGGGAAAGCAGTGTATGTCCAAGCCCTCGAGAAGAATGAGAAGCTGGCTGGATCCCTCATATCCAATGGCACCACCTCCATGGTACGGATGTCCTCCCACCGCCCAACGGCTCCCGTAAGGCCCCGAACCGCCCTGGATACCAAGCAGGTATGTAGAAGGATGACCAGCTAGAACCCCGGAACCCTCACTATATAGGACCCTGAAATATCCTCCGAGTCCGCAACCTCCAGTGAGGTACCCACCACCGAATGTCCGAAGTGGATAGCCTAGCCATCATCAGCTCCCAATCATCTTGGCTCTGCTGCCTAGGCAAACCCCTCCGTGAAATCACCTAAGGGCACTGAGTCGGCAAAGCCCCTGCCAAAGCCCCGAGCCTCTCTTGCAGCCACAAAGTCAACACAGCCGGACTCCCAGACCTCATAAAACGGTCTCCTCTAGCCATCCTATCAATGCCATGAAGGGTCTCACCCAAAACCAATGGGAAAATATCCTTCCCAGCCCTGCAATCTCTGACCATGTCCAAGAGACCACCGTGACAGATCCCCACGGACTCAGCGGTGAACAGAGAGGAAAATATGCAAAGGATAAAGGCATCCATAGCCACCGTGGTCGTAGCCATAACCAGAGACCCAAACCTGCCCGGGATATCGGAAAGGTCAATCCTGTCCGGAGCAATCATCATCTCCTCAGCCTCTCCTAGAGAAATCTGCAGAAAAGATGCAAGCTTTGCCGCCACCGGCACATCTTCGATCAATGGAATCGATATAGCCTCAATTTCGGGACCCCCAATCAAGGCTCGGAAGTCTTCATGCGTTGGGACAATCTCATTGTAAGAAAAGCAGTAAACGTGTCTCCGGACGTCCCAAAACCTTACTGCTGCTCTCAAAAGGTCCCAATCGGGCGGGAGATCCCTCAAATGCCATAAATACTTGATCTTGAATGAAGAATCAAACAGCCCTTTGTGAGATTGAAAGTTGTATCTCACCCAAGATTGAAGATCGGATAGAAAGCGGTCTCTTTTCCCCCTTTGCAATCTAGCGGGCTTCTCCATTGTAAAATGATCAAAGGTGGTGTCTTTGGGTCAAATATATGCTCTGGGAACAGTTGGGACAAGTCTAGGGTGAAAATGAAATGAAATGGCC
Organism: Adenophora triphylla var. japonica; assembly: GCA_022495995.1. Lineage (NCBI taxonomy): Eukaryota > Viridiplantae > Streptophyta > Magnoliopsida > Asterales > Campanulaceae > Adenophora > Adenophora triphylla. The sequence goes on from JAFEMH010003982.1 coordinate 8,432, forward strand.
AAGCCTTGGCTTTATTCTAAAAATAACCACCTGCATGTAACCGTGAGCCGCACGGCTTCATTTGCTCCAGAGACCAGACCGCACGGCCTCATTTGCCTGATGTGGAAAGCAAATCTGCAGCAACCAAGTTGCTGCCCAAAGGGAGTTTTCACCCCACTTTTCCAACCAAAACCTGTACAAAAGCATGTCCAAAGACCATCCAAGCAGTTATATATCATTATATATCATTTTTGGCCCAGTTTCAGCCCCAATTCCAAGCAAAAAACTGCCCCGAGGCTCAAGTAATATGCAAATTAATAAAGCATAAAATAGAAAAGTAAATAAAACACTAGTACATTGTTTTCGCCCCATCGGCGCCAAAATAAAGCAAAAAATAAGCAAAATGTGCATAAAACTTGTTCATTGTTTGTTTTCTTCCTAAATCAACTCTAGAGACCTCCTAGGCCTCCGATCCTTCCTCTTCATCGCTACTCAGCTCATAGACGCTAGCCTCCCTCATCAAGTCCTCGCTGTTGCTCACGTCAGAAAGATGAACATTCACATGTTCATACTCGGCCAGATGCTCCAAGATGTCGGCATTGGGTCCCCGTCCCCGAGGAATGGCGCTAGAAGAGTACTCTGAAGCCGACGAGGTGGATGTCGTGCCCCCTACATGCCTCCTTTTGCGCACAGGCTCCTGCACGTTCGCTGCAGCCATTGAAGCGCAAGCCAGCTTCTTCAAAAGGGACCGGCATACATCTTTCCAGCCCCTATTCTGCCTGACTAAGCCGTCATAAGTACGAGCTGGAACCTGAGAAAAAAGAGAAGAAAATCTCAGAAAAATCTCAGAATTGCAAAAAAGCAAAGAAATCTGAAAGAGAAAGGAAAAGACCCTAAAAGTGTACTTACAAAGGTCAGTCCCGGCAGAGTATACTGGGCTCCCTAGTCGGGGACAGGTATCCTGAACCTCCTTGGCACCCCATTGACTACATAAGAAAGATGAGCAGGAGGCATCGGTGGATCAGTAGGCTCGGCCTCCCCATACCCCTGAGTGACAGCCAGCTTCACTAGCTTCTGTGGCATCCTCGCCGTCGCTCCACAAACACAAAGATATGGGGTATCCGGATCAAAATACTCCTCGCGGCCACGCCTCGCCCGATATCTCGCTATATCGTCCGCCGACCAATCCCGGGCCGCAGATCCGTGGCCGGAGGATCATGAGGGGTAATGGCATCCAATGGAGGGATGTGGCCGTGCTGCCTGGAAAACTGGTCCCCCAGATAGATGACATCACATGTCAGCCCGGTCAACCATCGCCTCTGCCTCGTCACCTCCACGGCCTCCCCTAGCAGAATCTCTAGATATCTCCCCCAAGGGTAAAAGTCCACTCCGTCGTGCCCATCCCTGTTGATAACCGGCCTAACCATCTTGTAGTCAAAGGTGATCCGGGTCTTCCTGGTGAACTTATCCCTCGCATCTCCCCTCCAGCGGACCATAGCGGGAAAGATGGTAGCATCGCTCTGTTGGTTCCACGAAAAGAACCTGATCACCTCACAAAACCAGACCTGCATGTTCAAAACATCAAAAAAGGTCATTTTCTCTCATAAAAGTCTCAAAGACAGAAAGTAAAAGAGAGAAAAGTGAGACTACCTCAAGAGCAAAAGAGAAGCAGTCCATAGAGGCAGCCTTGTTCCGGCTTTACATGTCCAGGGAGAAGTATAGCTCCGCCAACCCGGCCTCGCCCCAAGAGACCGTCCCAATCCCATCAACATCCTCCAGAGAGTCGAGGAGGCAAGTCATAGCCGTAGTCCTGCACTGGCAAAGATGGTGACTGACAACATCAACCACACAAAGGCTCTAGCAAGCTGGGAGGCAGTCACCTCATTAGCAGCAAAGTCCTGCATACAGTTCTGGACTGCCACCTCGACGTTCCTCGTCTCCATCCTGAGCCCCTTGGGAATAAGCTCAAACCCGACCAAAGCTCTAAACTCCTCCGCTGTAATATGGTTCCTCCAGGTCACAGGCCTCCCGGTGAACTGCAGGCCGGTGATAGCAGTAAAATCTGCAGGTGTCACCGTCAGCTCCCCCCAGCTAAGATGAAAGATGTGGGTGGTATCCCACCAGAACTCCGAGAGGGCCTGGATCAAGCCCTTGCTCTTCGAGGTAATGTGAATACCTCTGCCAATAGCCTCAATAAATAAGTCCAGGCCAGTAGCCCTCGCTACCGCTAGGGTTCACCCCATCTTTCTCAAAATCGTGCATCCTCTCGCCACGACCTCACCGCAATCTCTAAGGCCCCCTAGACTTGTTCTCCTGTAGACAAGCACAGCAAAAGAAACGTATCAGTCCTTCACCTCATTTCAAAAGCATGCAAATATTCAAAAGTGCACATGTTTTCAAAAGAAAAGCATTCAATAAAATTTTTCTAGCATCCTTTGCATGAAAAACGTGTCTTTCATCACTTGAAACATATCGTGTCAAGTACATTGCTCTCCTAAGCACAAAATCACAATTTTCAAAATTATTTGCACATAAGCATTAATTTTTTTCTCAAAAATGGCATGCATGAATCCTTTTCATCATCCAAAATCCCGTTTTAGCATCCCTGATCAAAATTTGACCTAGTTCTAGCACATACAAGGACTCCGTCACATCTTAGACAGTTATTTTCCCAATTTATTTTCAAAAATGGGTCATTCTCATTATTTCTTAAGAAAATTGCACATGCATGATCGTTAATCTTCTTAGCCTCATAGGTTAATCATTAATATTTCAAAATCATCGTCTAAAATCCTAGGGAAATTCGAGAAATTCCTAAAACTCGAGTCAAGCCCTAGAACCAATCAAAATCCAATCAAAATCGACGAAATTGAGTAAATTAAGAATGCTTACCCCAACCGATTGAGGATTTGTCGATTTGTGCTCCCTCCTACTCGGGTAGAGCTCCGATGGAGGCGTGAGGAAGTCATACTTCCTCTCCGTACGAACGAGTTCTTTCCTCCTCCTCCGAGCGGCCTCCGAGATGTTTCTTCTTGCTTGCCTTGGCATAGGATTTCCCTCCGGATCCATCTCAATCAATAGAAGCAAGGGAATTGAAGGATTTTGAAGAAAACTCTCTCCCTCCTCTCTCTCTTCCTCGGCGACTGATGGGCGGCAATAATGCCCAGTCCCCGTTCAAATCTGTTTTAAATAATCTGGAAAAATCAGACTTCTAGCCGTACGGCTTCTTTTGCCCCCGTCTCACGCCGGGCGGCTTCTTTCGCCCTGAGCAGAAATTACAACTTTGCCCCTGCACTTCCCACTTGGACGTATAATTCTTGTTATCCTTTAACTAGGATATCTTCGTTTTCCAAAGGGTATCCGTTATCTCCTAAGCAAATATGCTTTCTTCCCCAGTCGCCTCCGTTACTTCCGTTATAACGGAATGACGCTAGGTGACAACCTCCGAATTGTCAGAACTCTAAACTTAAGCTACCTCTATCACGAATAGAGAAGTACGCTCAAGTTCTCCAAACTTTTGCTACCTCTATCACAGATTGAGAAGTACGCTCAAGTTCTCCAAACTTTTGCTACCTCTATCACAGATTGAGAAGTACGCTCAAGTTTTCCAAACTTCAGCTACCTCTATCTCCTCGACAGTGACGTAAGCTTTAGTCACCTCAGGCGACAACCTCCATTAATTGTCAAAACCTCAAGGATCCTAGACATCGTTCCTAACTATCTAGTGATGCTTGAACTACGACCAAGGCTTGATTCCTCCGGGATACGTAGGTAGCCTTTCATAAAAGGTCCAGCCATCCGACCGCAGTGGTCACCCTTTTGTCATTCATCACTCCTCAGTGGTGAAGTAGCCCCTCATAAAAGTCTAGATATCCGACCACATCGGTCACTTCTAGCATATCCCCAGTAGGATCAATCGCCTGACCTCCTAGGTCACTTTCTCTTCTATTTTTTTCTCGGAAAGAGACCAGCTTCTCTCCTCTATTCCCTGCAGATCTTTTCTGAACTACGGCCTGGTTTGATTCCTCCGGGATACGTAGGTAGCCTTCCAAAGGTTCAGCCACTCGACCACTTTGGTCACCTAATTCGTCTCGGCATTCGCCAGATCGGATCCTTTTCTATCGACAACCCCACTTTCCCTGCAAGTGACGTTGCCGAGGGGCTTCTGTAAGTACCCAAATCTGGCTCATGCCTTCCGGATAAGTTTCCCGGTAATTCCCCGGACTTTCCTAGAGTTCCGGAGCAATTCCGGAACTGTTCCAAACCTCCCAAGGGCTGAAGGGATTGCTATAAATTAAAAGGGCACGTTTTAATTGATTTAGGCATCCTTCTAGAATTGCCACCTTGCATGATTCTAGAAACATGCTGAGTCACAAAGGATAATGCCGCACGGCTGCATTAGCCAAAGGCTCCTAGCCGCACGGCCTCATTAGCCTTATCCAGACTGCCTATAAATAGAGCCCTCCTCTTCCCATTTTACATACACACAACACCAACAACACACCATATTCAGTCCCAAAAGCTCTCTAAACACTGCTGCGAAATTCCAAGAAGGTGAAGAGTGCCAAGAAGCCACCTCCCTCCTCCTTGAAGCCTTCCAAGTTGGTCCATCCACTAGGCAAGATCCAAAGAAGAAGAGGTCACCACCATTGGTAACCTCTCACTCCCTTACCTTGCATTATACTTGCTCTATGTGATTTAATTGCTCATTGCATTCATATATTGTCATCATATTGCTTGGGACTTGGTATTTGTTGTTAAAGATCCTATCTTTATTCATCTAAATCATACCCCCTTTCCCTTTGCATCCTTTGCATGAAATAATCATCATTTGTTCTTAAAGATGTAATCTTTATATTCAAAGGTGCATCCTTTGCACCTAAAAATCCCTTTTTTACATAAAAATGTCATCTTTATGCATCCTTTGCTCATAAAAATACAATCTTTATATTCCAAATGCATCCTTTGCACATAAAAATCATATCTCTATATTCAAATTGCATCCTTTGCACCCTAAAACCCATTTTCATGCATCCTTTGCATTAAAAGTCATTACTTTATCTTGAATTAGCATTCTTTTGTAATCCTTGTGCATCCTTTGCATATTAAATGCTAATTTCCCTCATAAAAATGTATCCTTTGCATAAAAATCATTCCTTTAAAAACCAAAAAGCATCCTTTGCAAATCAAAAGCATCCTTTACACTAAAAAATGTCATCTTTTCACTAAAAATGTCATTTTTACATGCATTTCCCCATGTCCCCATTAGTAACCTTTGGAACGGACCGGTGTAAAGATCCTATCTTTACATCGTTTCTTCCATAAAAGGTGCCATAATCTCTTTAGAAAGGGATAAACCTTGAACCTATATCTCCAATTATCGCTTGAGACGAGCATGATAGCTCCAATATAAGCTCAATCGTCTCAAGGCGTAGGATTGATGGGCTAAGGACACTCCTTTCCTAAAGAACCTCATTTTGGACTATAAAAGAGAGTCTTTCTCTCGATCACGCAAAGTCCCAAGGTTAAAAAGCGATGATCACAAGTCCAAGATGAGGACGGGATCAAAGTCCCGAACACACAAAAATCCAAGGTATCCTGAGCGACAACCAATAAATGGTTTGTACGTCCGGAAGACAACTTGGGACATTCCCCCCCTCTCTTTTCAAACACATGCACGCAAGCAAGCACGATAAACGGAATCTAGGGAGACTTGCTACAGCAAGGCACCTTAGGTGAACGACGATCCGTTCTTCCCAAGGGGTAACTTAACCTCCGAACCCTAAAAATCCTTTTTTTCAAAGTTTTGAGGAAATCAAAATGGCGTGGCGACTCCGTTTTTCAAATTAAACCGGATGTTTTCAAACTCGCGTGAATCCGATCTAAAAAAACAAACAAAATTTTAGATATTTGGGCACACATTCACAATCACATGCATATAATCATCTCCATGGTTATCAATTACCAACTTATACTAGCTATTCTCAATAACTAGGGACGCAGTTCAATATAATAAACATGTAAATATATAATGAACCAAATAAACTTTCTCTATAATAAATGATAAAGACGATTACATAACGGCATTGATGATCAGTCATAATTATCAACGACCTAGGGCATAACACCAACAGATAAAACTTCACCTTCCAGCAGTTGATTTCCCAACCGCGTAATAATCAACTTGGTGTCATTACATAAAACAAGGGACAAATCAATATTACGAAGCTGTGCAGCACGTTGCATGGAATCCTTTACCGGAGCTTCCTATCTTGGCAGTTGCTGTGTAAGGCTAGAGCATCAATTTTTGTGGTCTACTCTTTCTGTTCCTTTAGTTCCTTTATCTTCTTTGTCTAGTTGGTAATGTGAATTGGTCAATTATGTTAAATTGTATAGGGGACAAGAAGTCTTTCTATTGAAGACGAGGCTGGAGAAGGAAGAAGAACAAACAAGGGTTAAAGAGCTTTTGCGTGTCGAAAAATGCACTGCACCAGATGATTCTGGATAGTCTCTCATAGAGATTTCTTTTGGCCTATTCCTACATAACATCATTGTCTACCCATTTCTTTTGTACTACTATGTTTTAGGCGGTATTGCATCTATCATAAGCTGGGATGAGTATGATAAATACGAGGGAATCAGAATTAAGCATTTTAAGGTAGTTTCATACCGGCTTTGGGTAGTATGTGCTAAACCTGATTGATTCAGGAGGAATAAGAATATTTTAGTTTAAGAGTTCATTAGCATTAATATTGGCCGTAGGAGTTTATTACTCCCTTCGTCGTCCCAATTGAAGTGGTACACCTTAATCTTTACTTTAAATCAATTAAAGAAGTACATATTATTTTCAAGAGCCTCTTCTAAGACGATGAATGAGAATACCATGTAAACTCAACTAAAAGAACTTGGAATTCTGGCCGCACCTTAATATGTGTACTTTGCGAAATTAACATTTCAGCAATTCACTTTATTTGCGCACAAGTTACAGGTGACTTCTTCCATTTGGGTTGAGTAGTATATGTTATAATCCAAGTGGGAGATTGTTAGAACATGGATTGTATAACATATATTATTAGTGAAAGTACTTAATAAAATAGTGATCAATATTATAATGTTTAATATAAAGTATAGGATATAATATAATGTGTAGAATTCCATAATATAAGACTACCATTAAATGATGGGCATAATGGTAACATCTTATATATCAATAGGTGTAGTCCCTAAATGAAGTGCCTCTTGGATTCCTGTATAAAGGCCTTTCCATCAGCCTTAGAATCTACTAGTTATTACATTCTCATTCAGTCCATAATCTTCCTAAGTTCTTGAAGACAAAAGAGAATAAGGGCATTCATCATTTAGAAGATCTACTCTTCCCTACCTTGAAGACTATCTTCATACTTTCCCCTTCTAAGAACAAGACTAAGAAATCATGGAATCACAAGGTACACGCTTACGTCTTCTTCTTCTTCTCTTCTTAATCTAGTTATGAGATGGTTCATGGTTTAATGGATCATTATTGTTCCAACAATTGGTATCAGAACCTGCTCATATACTAGATTGAGTTTGAGTTTCTTGTAAAGCTTTATGCTTTTAATTCTTGAAAAGATTCTATGTTTATCATGTGTTCTTGAATTATCATACTCTAATTCAGATTCTAGAGTATTATGTTACTTCTAAATTATAAATTTACTCAAAAGGCTTTCAATTCTTAATGTAAGATTATCCCATTTTTTGAACATAGCCACCATCCTTGGATGCATTGTGAGTTTGTTCATATGTATAGCCACGCATTTAAAAATGTGATGTGAGTATGCAGATCTACTTGCTTTGGTTGAATATTGATTCACCATTAAGTTAAGAATTGATAGTCTAAATCTGGAAAATTGGATGTTATGGCTCGTTGTCCTGCAATTATTCATGGAGATGAATTCAATTGGTGTTCCTTTCTGTACCGGATAGTTCTTATTGCTTTTAAAAAGTATCAGAAGGAGAGAAATTCTTCCAAGCCTAACAAAGCCAAACCATGTCTCTACTTGATGATTAGCCGTGCTCTCAGATCCATTCCAGCTGTTCTTCAAGCTTCTAAAAATATGCCCAAGTATCCACAATCCTTCTGCAAAGCCTTTGACAAGTTTGATATGGTCAGAATGATCAAAGAATCCGCCGGTAAGCCAACCGGTAAGTCATCCGAGCCATCCACCGGTAAATCAATCGGTAAGTCTGCTGAAGCTTCAACCAGTAAGCCAGCCGGTAAGCCAACCGGCAAGCCAGCTCAGAAGAAGAAGAAGAAACCCTCTAGCCGGCCAAAGGTTGCTCAGCATACCGGTGCTCCTCCGGCTCCCAAACCTATCTTACCGGTCAATAGAAAGTTACTTGAGGAATCTGATGATGATGATAATCAACCCATTGCCACTATCCTCTCCCCTAACCGACAGAAAGCTACAGCCAGAAAGTCAGCACCTCCTCCTTCTAAAAGATCCAAGCCAATCCAAAAATCTTCCCAACAAATAGCCAGAGAGAATGCTGAGAGAAAGAGAAGAATTGAGACTGACCTGGGCACATTCATTCCTTTCATCCCCAAAAGACTCTTTGACCACAATTTCCTAACCGACAAAACTCCTTTCACCGGTCAATCATCATCCAGATCGGTAAGCCGTTGCCATCCTATCAGAAACCCCACTTTCCATATCTACCATTACAACCCTTGGCTAGTCAATCCCTCTTTTGTTCCTTCTCCAACTTGGGTGTATCCTATTGACCACTTACCTCCCTTCCTTCAAAGATTGTTACAATTTCATGAGACTCACAAAGAATTAGTCCCAGTCGGTGATATGCCTGATTATGTTAATTTTGATAACATACATGAGGAAACTGGTCTCTACTACACCAAGCCTTGACTGTTGAGGGAATATGATATCTCCCTATCCAGAGATAGTCTTCTCAAGATATACAACAGGTATTTCGAATTGTTGCCTCCAATGTGGAATGCCATTTACTTGGCCCAGGATAGACTCAGGCAAGATATGATGGTACAGGCTGTCTGGATTGATTTTGCCATGCTCTATAATGGTCAAGAAACCCTCAAGGAATCTGACCCTTACCAGCTAGGAAGGTTTGTGTTGCCTGAAGATGATCTTCCTACATTTGACCCTGAAGTAGTCAACTTGGGTCCTCATAGATTCCAATTCATCAAAAATGTGATGGATGTGGTGTAAAATTTGGTGGATTTGAACAGAGATTTTCAGAGTATGGGTGATATCTCTTTATCTGATTTCTTCACTTCAATTCAGTCCAGCAAGAATAAATGGGCTACTGTGCCAGATGAAGAAATTGAAGAAATGTTCAAGGACATGAGTGGATCTGATAATCAAGCAAAGAGTGATAAGGAAGACCAGTTAGACTCCAGTTCCAGCTCCTCTAGTGACTCCGGTGAGTCAGGTGCTGATGATGACCAATCAGGTGCTGTGGTTGATCGGTCAGAGAAGATTGCTGCTGAGTTCACTACTCCCTTACCGATGCAATCGGTTAGACATGTGGGAGGAGGTATTACTGATACCTCACCAGTTACCGCTACAGCAGTAGGAGGAGGAAAAGATGTAAGCTTGGATGGATTACCGGTTAGTCAACCAATGCCTCTTACCGGTGAGCTAATCCAATCGGTTAGAGATGATTTGCCGGCCAGTGCACCTCTTACCGAAGCTCTCCCCTTACCGGTTAGCAAGCCCCTTACCGTTGCATCTACTGAACCGGTTAAGGAAAGTAATGCCGATGACATTCTTTTACAACAAGCTTTGGCAGCTAGCCTATTTACAGAAGGTCTGGAAAAGCAAAAGGAAAAGGAAAGGACCTTAATTGAAGACTTGGCCACCCAAAAAGCCATTCATGCCTCTCTGCAACCGGTTACTCAATCGGTAAGTCAAGCCATTCCTCCAGCCTCTTCCAAAGTCAATTCACCGGTTCAGGAGGAGGATATTGATCCAGTATTTGATGAAGACTCCCTCTCAGATTTCTATGAAGAAGATGAAGATGTTGATTTTGATGAAAATGACCCTGCAATTCCTCCAATTTATTCTGATCCTGGACTTCGTCAAAAGGATTTGATGTCCACCTTGAATTACTATACTTCCAAGGCCTCTATCCCTCGATCAGCTGATGGAATTCCCTTGTTTGATATTCATGAGAAAGTTTTCAGCAAGGCAGAAACTTTGCCTACTCCAATGCCTCCATCCATTGCTGATAAGCTTCAGAAGCAACGGAGAGCTGATAGATGGGCAACTTTTATTGATGTGGTTGAAGATATGAAAGTTGGTGCTGCTCCAGAAGATACTCCTCCAAGGTACACAAAGACCTATGGACCCGGCGAGACAAGTTGCCGGCATCAAAAGATAAAAGTTCTTAAACTCAAGAAGCGCCCAGCTCCTCCCAAAGGCAAGGAAATCATGCCTGGAAAAGATGAACAACAGTTGCTTACCGATTTCCCCTCTCCAAAAGAAAATAAGAAATATCCAACCTCTCTTCAGCAACATAATCGCAACATAAGGATTCATGGCCATATTGCTACCATTGCCCCTAGACCGGTTGAGAGTACTTTGTCAACTGATAATCTTTTTATAAGATATCTCTCATTCAATGGCCGTATAACTCGAATTTTGGAAATGAAAATCCTTAGTTGGTCGATTGAGGTGACCAAAATGGTTGGTTTGATGCCTAATGTGACTAGGCTTTCAATCATGAGAAATGGCCAGCCACAACCATGGAGTAACATTAGAGAAGCCTCTCTGCTTTTGCTTGCCCTCAGATAATTCCCTTTCTCCGGTTAAGGCAAAATGCCTTACCGATGGCTTCTAGTGCTGCTGAGTTACTGGAGCTCTCATTTGCTGAAATGATGAGCCTAGAGCCTAATGAATTTCTTGCTCCAACTACTCCTCATGGTTCACCTTCTGAGTTAATGGATGAAGAAATTGTGATATCCCCAACCGGTGATGTATCAAGAACCGGTCAGCCTCCAGTGATCCTACTTACCGATTCATCTACCGATCCTCCAACCGATTCAACTGTCTCCCTTACCGATCCATCTTCTCCGCTTATCGATAGGCCTCTTACCGATGCTCCTTCACTAGCTCCCCAATCGGTTACTCCATTTACCGATGCTCCCTTACCGGAACCCCAACCGGTTACTCAGCCTGCTCCTACACCAGCTCCTTCAACCGATGATCTGAACAGACCAATTATTGCTCAAGACCTGGTTGAACTTCATGAGGCCATGCTCCAAAGCTTTGTTGAAGTAAATTTCGAATTATCAAAGTCCTTTGTTAAGTCCAATTAGGAGGAGGATGAGAGAAGATTTGAGCGTTTGAGCACTAGTGTTGCTATGTCTCTTGGCAATTTTATGGCAGAAATAAACGCCAGAGATGCTAACATCAGAAACCTCCTACTCCAACTTGATGAGGCTCATTATACCAACAAAGTTCTCTGTGAACAACAAATTTCTGGACAAGCTATTTTGGACCGGTCAATTGATGAGCTCAAACGGTCAGCTGAAGCCCTTAGCCTTTGCCAGCAGAAGAATCGTGAGCTAGAATTAGAGTTGGCTAAAGTCAAGGCCAAAAATGAGGTTCTTATGAAGGTTAGAGAAGAAAGGAAGAAAAGGAAGAGAGATGAGAAAGAAAAGAAGAAGGAGAAGAGATCGTCGAAGAAAGCCAAATCCTCAGATGCTGCTCCCTCACCGGTTGAAGACCTAGCAAATCCTCCAGCCGACGCATCTTGAGAGTGTAACCGATGAGATATTGTCTTTCTTTATCAGTCACCGGTCTGCAATCTAATGAGAAATCTCTTATCCTTAAACTTTGTGTTTTGTTGAATTCCTTTGTGTTTAATCATTTTGAATGTTCCAAATGCTACTAACTGTTTCATTTTGCAGGTCTCATTCAAAATCTTTTCAAGAGTTTTATTTTGAAGTTTCCTTTAAGCTTTAACTTTGTTTGTAAGCTTACTTAGGTAGCATCAAGTTGTTATTTAACTTAGGGAATGATATACCTAATAGACATACTCTTTATCATTCTTTTACTGAGTTAAAAAGAAGCTGCCTAGGATGATTGGACTTAAGCAATTAGGAGGAGATTGTTAGTCAAATATATGTTTAGGATTTGAATTGCTTAATCCCAATCATAACAAGCATTAATGTGGACCCCTAATTTAATTAGATCAAATAGAATTTTTCTATGTATGTTAGGTCCCCTTAGTACATGTGCCAGTGTTTTTATTATGTAATTTTCTCAAGCCTTGAAGACTTGAAGACCTGAGAATTTCCAAGCATGTGAGTTACCTGTTGAAGCTGTCTTACCGATTGATATCTCTAACCGGTATTCATGCCTTACCGGCTACCTTACCTAGCCGATATCTTCCCTTGCCGGTTAAGGCTTACTCATCAAGCTTCTCCAATTAGCAGCTTGCCGATGCATTAATTGTTCCCAACTACCCAACCATCAACTTTAGCCAAAGTTGGTAAAGCAAGCATGCTGACATGACATCTCTACAACAAATCAGTACCTTCTTAGAGAATGTCAAGTAACCAGTACTCACAGCGCCCCAACTAATCTGTGGAAATCCTCTCTATCCAATCTCAGGCATTTAATGCAAGGATCTTCTCATTTAATGCCTGCCAGTCCAAGTCATCATTACAACCTCTTCAAAGACAACGGCTCCTTTTCAAAAGTTCATTATAAATAGTTTCCTCGGAGCATTGAAGAAGGTGGGTGCATTTATGATCCTTGAGAGTGAGCTGCTCTGAACTACCAACCTGCAAATCCACTAGTTCAAAGCATTCAAAGCTAGTCCCCTTATTCACTAGACATCTCTGTAGGACTTAAACACTGAGCACCTCAATCAATACTGTAGTGTTCCTTCATTAGACTACCAATGGAACACATTTATTGATTCACACACCATACCCTAGAGAAATCAGCTCAACTTGTGAGCACATCTCTAGAAAACACCTGGTCTTTATTGTAGCACGATCCGTTAGTGGTCACCTTTAGAATGGCAGCCTTCAATCATTGGCTTGCAACTTGTAATAGGTAAGAACCATTAATATAGTAGTGCACTTTCAAAAATCCAAGTTCTGACCAAACTTGGTAGAGGACGTAGCAGTTATTTAACACTGTGAACCTCTTCAAACAATGTGTCATTTCTTTGTGAGTTTGTTCATTTATTGTTATGTTGTTGTAACTAGTTGATAATCTCTCAACTGGTCACAACCTATTGAATCAACTTACTGCATAACTTGTTTGTTCAACTGGAAGATAAAATTTGTCCTTGTTTTGTTGCATAATTTTTTGACTTACTGGCTTTTGGAACTCACTTACCGATTCTATACTTGTCTAACCGAAAAATCCGCTGTGCAAAATAACTCAACCGGTTAGTGAGTGTTTTACCTTCAAATATTTTCTAAGCCTAAGTGTTTTTCGTAAAAAGTTTTAAACAGGCTATTCACCCCCCCTCTAGCCTGATTCCTACCATTTGGGACCTAACAAAACACATTGTGTACTCCCGCAAGTACAGGTGGTAGGGCCAACTTATAGGCTACCAGCCCAACTCGCTCCAAAATTTCAAATGGTCCTACGTACCTCGGCTTAACTTCCCGCAAATTCCGAACCTCATGACCCCCTTGGTTGGCAAAATCTTCAAGAATACACGATCCCCCAACTGAAATTCCAAATCTCGCCGTCAGCGATCTGCATACGACTTATGTCGACTCTGTGCTGTTAATAACCATTTTCTGATCTGTTGCACTTTATCTGCGGTTACCTGAACAATCTCTGGTCCCGTCAATTTCCTTTCTTCACTTTATTCTAACAAGTAGGCGATCTACATTTCTGTCCATATAAAGTTTCATACAGTGTCATACCGACGCTAATCTGGCTGGTCCTTTCTGACTGTCCATCTGTCTGCGGTGAAAAGTTGTACTCATCATCACCTTTGTACCCAATGCCTGTTGTCCATTCTTCTAGATAGCTATTTTCTCCCATTCTCATTCCGGTATTGGTAACGACTATAATAGTCTTACAGACTTTTGGTGTTCACTCTTCCGTTCAGACCTAACACACATCTCCATACAAATTATGTCACAACTATTTTCATGTTATTTCACCTAATATGATCTCCTTAGGTTCCTACACATCTTGGTACTCCCAGAATATACATAGCTTTTGACAATACACTTCCTGCATAATCTCTCTACTTATATCCTTGTCACTAGACACCCAATTTCTCGATTGATACCTTAAAATCTCATTGTCTTCCATATGAAAATCTATTACCCTCCCTTTTGCCATACTCCAAAGTATCTTCACAGTTCTTCATCTATTCCTTGTGCTTTCTTGATTCAGTCTAATAGTGTTATCTAAACCCCCAATTGAGCCACATAACTTTTAACTCTCACTTCTTATACTTGAACCTCAATGCTGTTCCATGCACTTACCCCCTTAGAATTCAACGTAGCTAATGTTCCTCGATTCTTCCTACTCAAAGTATCAGCTAGTTTATTGGCCTTCCTGGGTGATATAAATCGTACAATCAAAATCCTTTAGCAGTCTTAACCATCTCCTTTGCCTCATATTCAATTCTTTCTGGGTGAAAATATATTTAAGACATTTATGATCTTTATAAATCTGACAAGTTACCCCATACAAATCATGTCTCTATATCCTCAATACAAAGACTACGGCTGCTAACTCCAAGTCATGGGTGGAATAATTCTTCGCATGGTTCTTCGGTCGCCTTGACGCATAAGCTATAATATTATTAGTTATCATTATGCATCAACACGCATCCTAACCCTTTCAATCAAGCGTCACTATAAATCACAAATTCGTACGATCCTGATGGTACTGTAAGAGCTGGTGCGGACACTAATCGACTCTTCAGCTCTTGAAAATTGTTTTCACATTCTTCTGACCCAATGAACTTTGCTCCTTTCTACGTTAACTCCGTTAACGGTCCTGATAACTTCAAAAATCCTTCCACGAATCTCCTATAGTATCCTGCTAATCCCAAGAAACTTCTTATCTTACTAACATTAGTTGGTCTCACCCAATCCACTATAGCTTTTATCTTTGCTGGATCTATTGCAATCCCATCCTTAGATACCACATGCCCTAAGAATGACACTTTCTCACAGTTCAAAATTCACACTTCCTGAACTTAGCGTACAACTTTTGTTTCCTCAAAATCTGTAGATCTAACCTCAGATGTTCTTCATGTTTCTCCTTAGTCTTTGAATGTACCAAAATGTCATCAATGAATACAATTACACACTTATCCAAAAATTCCTGAAATATCCTACTCATTAACTCCATGACTGCTGCTGGCGCGTTTGTTAACCCAAACGGCATAACCAAAAACTCATAGTGACCGTACCTTGTCCTAAAGGCCATCTTCGCAACATCCTCCTTTTTCACTCTCAACTGGTGACATCCCGATCTCAAATCTATCTTTGAGAAATAACACGCTCCCCGAAGTTGGTCAAACAAATCATCTATCCTCGGTAACGGATACTGATTTCTCACCGTCACTTTATTCAGTTCTCGATAGTCGATACACATCCTCATCGATCCATCCTTCTTCTTCACAAACAACACTGGCGCACCCCATGGTGAAACACTCGGCCTAATCAGATCTTTATCCAATAATTCCTACAATTGTTCCTTCAATTCTTTAAGTTCAGTAGGCGCCATTCTGTACGGTGCTTTGGATATCGGTGCGGTTTCTGGTACTAAGTCTATAGAAAACTCCACCTCCCTTTCTGGTGGTATTCCCGGCAAATCTTCTGGAAAAACATCCTTGAAATCTCTGACCATCGAAAGAGCTTCTATACTCACTTCGTTCTTGTCCGTCTCGCCAATATAGGCCAAGAACCTTGCACATCCCTTTCTTAACATTTTTCGAGCCTTCATTACCGAAATAAAGCTCAATTGGGTTCTATGATTCGATTCTTGGTAATAAAACTCTTCTCCAGATGGAAATCTGAAATAAACTTCCTTCTTAAAACAATCTATCTTGGCATGGTAAGAAACTAACCAATCTATACCCAAGATGATATCATTCATTTCTAACTCGGTAAGCTCAACCTTGAGTTCTCTTTCTCCTATTTTCAAAGGACAACACTTATATGCATATGAAATAGGAATTGACTCTCTCTTCGGAGTATCTATGACCAGAGGTAATTCTAACGCCTCATGTTCCTAGTTCATTTTCTTTGCCAAACAAGCACTAATAATTGAATGTGTAGCACCAGAATCAAACAATGCATACACGTCACTAGAATAGAGTTGAATTGTATTTTCAACAAAATCATTGGTGTCTCTTGCGTCCTTGACAATCATGGTAACCCTCGTCCACAACCACTACCAGTTCTTTTATCATCTTTTTCTCCTTGAGTAATTCCAGCTTCCTTTGGTTACAGGTACTTCCACTTTGCGGATGTCCCATCTTGTAACCATTGTAACATTTCCTTTCCTTATACCAGCATTCATCAGTCTTGTGCTTCCCCTCACACACTTGACATTTCTCAGTAGTTCCTCGCCCTTGGGCATCAATTTTGTTCCCATCCTTGCGATTATCAAAGTTCTTATTCTGGTACTTGCTTGAAGTACCTTCTTTCCACGATTCTTATCCGTGGCTTTCCTTTTGTTACTGGTCCCATCTCGGTCCCAGCTTCCAGTGTAACCCTTGGTTCCACTTGATTCCTTCTCTAGCACTTTCCTTTTCTCTTCTCGCTTATGGTGATAACTATTTGCTTCCTTCTCCATTACTCTTGCTCTTTCCAACACTATCCCATATGTTGGCAGTAGTAATGGAGTGATTCTGTATCTGCTTCTATCACTCAGACCAGCTTCAAATTTCCTTGCCTTCTGTTCCTCATTATCGAAGAACAATAATATAATATTCACGTCAGCGTCATGATACAGTACACTATCACTCACGCCAATTCATACTCATGAATAGGCCGTTTCAATAGGCTTCTATTATACTAGCGGTCCTTTTTACTAGACCATCAATCCCTTCACTAGACCGAATACACGTTCACAATTCATTTCACTAGTCTATTGGTCATTTCATTAGACCACACACAATTTCATAGGTCATTTCAACAGACCCTTAATTCATACTCATATGTCGTTTCATTAGACTAAACATGTACATTATAGGTCAATTCACTAGACCTACTGGTCATTTCAATAGACCAACATTACTCTACATAAGTCGTTCAACTAGACTCATGGGTCGCTTCATTAGACCAATTCATTTCCTTAGGTCGTTTCAATAGACCAATGTTCACAATTTCATACTTTTGGCCGTTTCAATAGGCCGATTTTCATCTTCATTGACCGTTTCAATAAGCCAATTAATCAACACTTGGCCATTTCAATAAGCCAATATTATATCTACAAGTAATTTCAATAGACTTTACTTTTCATCCATGGACCATGTTACTAGGCCATTGTTCCAGGTCAATACACATATTTAATACTTAAGGAACAATAAAATTCACATAATTAAACACATAAGTCAAAGAAAATCACTTACTTGACTAAAATAAAGTTTTCACTTCATAAATTCAAAACGTAAATCATAAATATCTCAAGTTCTTTCTATCATAACTAAAACTTGCTAAATCTATATCACTTCTAGAAATAACAGTAAAATAGTATAATACTCCATTTCTCATTCATGGAGCTACAATCTTCCTAGGTCTTCCCCTAGGTCTTCCACTCGGAATCTGCACCTTCTTCGTGGATCCTCTTGGCCTACGAACTGGGGTTGCCACCTCTTGGCTCGATTCCAGCTCACTCTCACTCTCATCATCAATCAAAATCGGAGCGGCTTCACTCCCTATCATTTCCTCAGCTACTTCTTCCATAGCATTCTCATTCACTAAGTTACCTTCGTTTGACACTTCAGCTACTGGCACATTAGCCTTCAAATCTTTAAGCTCATAATACCATTGGTAAGCTTGCTCTCTCACTTGATTATTATAAGCCTTTTCATCAATAACAATTCACATTTAAACTTAAGAGTTGTCCTCTAGATTACTCGGAGGATCTTGTTATACTTCCAAAGGAATTTTATTCTATGTTCTTTCCCAAAATAGTATGTTCTCCAAATAGAAAGTTTCTAAAAGTAGCAAGTTCCTCAGAATAGCAAGTTTCTTAATAAAGAATGTTTCCAAACTTATAAAGTTTCCATACTTAGAAGGTTTCCACTAATAGTAGGTTCCCATAATTGGAAGGTTCCCAAAATAGCAGGTTCCTAAAATAGTAACTTCCCAGATATAGAAGGTTTCCGACTATAGAAGGTTTCCTAAAAGAGCAACTTTCCAAAAGTGCTAACTTCCCAAAGTACTAGGTAAGCCCAATCGTGGTTAAGTACTATTTCTCCTAATAATCTTAACTTCTAATGTCTCCCATGTGACCTAAAGCCATTGCTCTGATACCAACTGTAACGACCCCAACTTTCATAAATAAACCTAATTTCATTCATAAATAAAGTTCCCAAATCAAAATACCTTAACGGCTAGTACATCTAACCATAATTCAAATGCGGAAAATAACGGTTTTTAACCTTAACGGCTAGTCCGTCTAACCATAATTTAAATGCGGAAAATAACTGTCTTTAAACCTTAACGACTAGTACAACCCACTAGCTCGCTAAGTCCGAAATGATTAACGCTAACCCTAACCCTGATTCCAGCCGCCATCCCTGCGACCAATCAACTTCTCCTACCGCTTACCTGAGAAAAAAAATTAGAAGAAAGGGTGAGCGAACAATGCTCAGCAAGTTCATACGGAATTCTCTCCGGGTACTAAGGAGAGATGATCGAAAGAACGAAACCAATCAATTATACTACAACGAAAGGCTATCAACAATAATTTTAACTGTACACATTCAAAATACAATTATCATACTTAAAGAGAACATGGCCCTATCGCAAGTCCGTCAATTCCATAGTTTCAAACACCTTTTCAGGGTGTCACACCTTTTCAGGGTGTTAAGAGAATAAGAGACCTTACACCTTTTCAGGGTGCTCCCTTATTATGATATATCATGATATTCAAACTACTTCATCAAGTAGCAATTTAAAAGTCTAAGTTCTTTTCAATCGAACTAGACTATCTTAATTAGTCCTTTTCAATCAGACTAATCTAACTGCATCTGTTTCAATTAGATACAGTTATAGTTCACATCATATTCCAGGTACAAGAATACATAAAGCAATTTCAATTCACTTGGATACCCATTGAACAACATATATCAAGGGTAAGATAATCAAAAGACGTTATATCAACATCGGAGTTCAAATGCTACCGGCCATTAGTAGCTACGCTTGAAACAAATTATGAGGAATCCTACATTAAAGGATGAATTTCAAATATACTTAAGGAACGTAATCCCTTACCTTAAACGCTTGCGTTTCCTTGCAATTACTTCTTGCGTGAATCTACAATCATGTAAAAGATTCTCTTAGGGCATAAGTAATTTCTACTTTCTTAACCCAAAACTCATCTTTAAACAACTTGATACTATTTAGAGTTAATATCTTTTAACTCTCTTAGAGGTTGTTCTTTTACCCCAGTCGGTTTATCAATCATCCTTAAGGTTCTAGGTTCAACCCTTACTTACTTCCAATATTACACTTACACACACTAATTTCACCTTCAGCAACACACACACACACACAACAATACTCATGTACCCACACATCAGCAAATATACACAGGAGCCAAACACAAACAGCAGCCCATTAACTCTAACTCACACACAAACCACACGACTGTAATTACAATGCATACACACTCACACACTGCACGCATACAAGGCTGCCCATCTAGCAGCAACACACATACCTGCACCACATACACACAAGCACATCACACACACACAAACTGCACACTCCAGAGACACCCACTGCACACACTAAAACACACACTAAACCCTCGTTTCTATTTTATACTTTATCATGAATAATTCTAGGTCAACCCATTAACTTAACATGCCCAAGAACCCTAATCTTTATTAGGTTTTCATCAATACCTCTGTTAACAAAACATCCTTAGATTTAGCCTCAAATGTTTCTTGGGTTTAGGGTTTAAGAATTTCTAAAAGAAATAGGTTTACCTTGTATTGGATCTTCACACCAAGAAGAGTTTCTTCTTCTTCTTCCTTGGAGACTCACGGCTGCTTTCTCCCAGTCGTTCCTCTCTATTCACGGCAATTTACTATGTGCCGCCTCCTCTCTCTCTATTTCTTATTCACGGCTAAGAATAACTGCCATGACCCTCTCTTTTTATAACCCCAAGCAGCCCTTCATTCCCTCCTTGCCACTAAACCAATTGAATAGGCTCCTAAATGCCATTAAACCCATTGAATAGGCTCCTAAATGCCATTAAACCCATTGAATAGGCTCCTAAATATTCCATCAGTTACTCCCACAAAACAACCTAGATTTAATAGGGGCATTAACTTGGGTTTTTAATTTTCTAATCCATATAATTAATTTAAATAACCAACCTAATTAATTAAGGGAAATCATATTTTAAATAAATAAAGAGTACAAAATTTTAGGGTTATTACAACACGTTTCCGTCTTCTTCTTCTTCTTCTCTTCTTAATCTAGTTATGAGATGGTTCATGGTTTAATGGTGTTAGAGATATTATCCCACATTGGAAAGTAACAAACCTTGCCTATAATATATAAAGATCCTGGGCCACTCCCCTTATCACCAATTGGTTTTAAGGTGGAACCTCAGACTTTAAGATGGTATCAGAGCAGGTTCTTTACACGTGCAGGCCCAACGGCCCACGATGTTACTCCGCGCCACCCGATTGATAAGTCCACGTTGTAAGCTTTGGCAAAAGCCCGCTACACGTGAGGGGGCGTGTTAGAGATATTATCCCACATTGGAAATTAACAAACCTTGCCTATAATATATAAAGATCCGGAAAATTGCTGACCTCCTTGAGGCCACCTCTCCATACTCTTTACCACAGAGTCTTCTTGCTGTTCAGAAAGACTCTCAGACATACGAACCCCGTACATTCAAACAGGCCTCGACTTATCCTCATTGGCAATCCGCAATGGTTGAGGAAATGGCTGCTCTTCACAAAAATAACACATGGTCACTTGTCCCCGCTCACTCGGCCATGAATGTTGTTGGGTGTCGTTGGATTTTTAAAGTCAAACGAAAGGCTGATGGTTCTATTGAGCGTCATAAAGCTAGACTTGTGGCTCAAGGGTTCACCCAACAGGCTGGCCTAGATTATGATGAAACATTCAGCCCGGTTGTTAAACCATCCACCATTCGCACTGTTCTTGCAGTTGCTCACTCTCGGTCTTGGGATATTAAACAGTTGGATGTACGTAATGCCTTCCTTAATGGAATTATTCACGAGGAAGTTTACATGAAGCAGCCACCCGGGTTTGTTGACTCTACTGTTCCAACTCATGTTTGTAAACTGCACAAGGCTCTCTATGGCCTTAAACAATCACCTAGGGCGTGGTTTCAGCGTCTTCATGCATTTCTCCTTCAGAATGGGTTCATCAACAGCCGGTCTGACTCATCACTATTCATTCGGCATTCTCAGGGTTGTACCGTTCTCATCCTTGTCTACGTAGACGATATTATCATTACTGGTTCTTCCCCTTCAGTTGTTTCTTCAGTAATTGATGCTATATGTACTACTTTTGACAGTCGTCGATTAGGAGATCTTAGCTTCTTTCTGGGTATTGAAGCAACTCGGTATGCTCTAGACCTTCTTGATCGCTTTCAGATGTCCGACTGCAAACCTATGCCTACTCCCATCATTCCCCACACTCGGTTGTCCAGTCATGATGGCGATCCTATTTCAGATGCCACCGAGTTTCGAAGCCTTGTTGGCGGGCTTCAATATTTGACATTAACTCGTCCCGATATTGCTTTTTCTGTTAACCAAGTGTGCCAGTATATGCACCAGCCGCGAACTTCCCACCTTGTTGCTGCCAAGCGGATTCTCAGGTTCATAAAAGGCACTATTCACTTGGGGTTATCTTTTCAGGCATCTCCTGACTTATCCATTCGGGCCTACTCCGATTCGGATTGGGCCGGCGATCCGGATGATCGTCGGTCGACGACCGGTGCTTGTATCTTTATTGGTCCAAATCTTGTATCTTGGACAGCAAAGAAACAATCTACTGTGTCTCGTTCCAGCAGCGAAGCAGAGTATCGTGCTCTTGCCACTACAACTGCAGAACTTCGGTGGTTTTCTTTCCTATTTCGGGAACTTTGCATACCACTTCCTCCTCCTTTACTATTTTGTGATAATATCTCAGCCATACATATGGCCCGCAATCCAGTCTTCCATGCTCGTACACGCCATATTGAGATAGATTATCACTTTATACGTGAATTGGTCACACGGGGTTTCCTCAAAATCAGATTTGTCACCTCAGAAGATCAGTTAGCCGACCTGTTTACTAAAGGCTTGCCCAAGCCTCGGTTTCAAGCACTTTCTGTCAAGCTTCAACTTCCTTATGGGCGTTTAGCTTGAGGGAGGGTATTAGCCGAGATATTTTATTCATATTAGCTTGGGTGTTATCTTGTATATAAGGAATAATTCTCAATTGTCTTCCTCTCATTCTGTACCAGTTCTATCAAATGGATCATTATTGTTCCAACAGTATATTCCTTATACAAAGTTTCTTAGGCTATTTAAATAAAGTTTCTTACAGAACGGACTTCATGTTTATACATGGTCTCAATTTTGTAATAGACTAATTTTAGGTAAGAACTAATGAAGTCTTAGGTTTTCCATTGTTTGGAAATTCCTGGTTGCAGATGTTCTTCTATCTACCATAGACCTTGATGAAGCGTTTGTTTGAATTGCACCTGTGATATCTTTGTGTTGCTTTTATTATCCATAAGTTTTATCTTGACTATTATAGCACGTGAATCAAGAGCTGTATTAATACACCAGCTCTCAAAAAAACAAACCCAGAGAAAACCTTTCAAGTTGCACGGTCTTGCAGTGTCCACTACATTCCATCCTACGCAATCCGTCTTTTTCGTTGCAACCAAAAAGAACGTCCGTGTTTATGATTTGGTGAAGCAAAAGCTTGTTAAGAAGCTTGAACCTGGAGTTCGTGAAATATCCTCAATCTCTGTTCATCCTGGGGGTAAGTTGCCAGCATTCTGATCACATTTGCTAGCTCGCATTTTTTTATTTGTTTTTTTGCTCAAAAATATGATAAGAGATACTATTTACATTTGGAAACAAGTAGGCATGTCGGACTTTTTTTCATTTATCATGCGTGAGATTATATTTTTCGCATTATCTATTCTTAACACAGGTGCTCAAACCTTGCAGGTGATAATGTTATCGTGGGGAGTAGAGAAGGAAAATTACCTTGGTTCGACATGGACCTATCTTCACAATCTTATAAAATTCTCAAGTATGTATATAATTCTAACAGTTGTTTTCTGTTAGTTTTCCATGTTTACTCCTTAATTTGGTAAAAGATTGTCTTGTTTAGTGACTTGAGGAAATTCTATGCAATATATACACTTGTGGATATATTTCATCTGAAGAAGCACCAAATTGGCAGAAGAATCTCAAAAAGAAAATAGACGTAGGATACCAAGCATTGGATGACAATGATATTTATGATGTTAATATAAAACTATTTTCTCTAAATATATTTTATGTGGCCCCTTCACGTATCTGTGCTTAGTTTTGATTGGTTAAAGAGTAAACGCTTGTTCAATTCAGTGTACTACTGCAGATTGAAGTTTTATTTGAGCTTGAGGGCATGTACCACATTTCAGTTACCTTCTTGATAAAGTGTTTACTACATTCATCCTTGTGTAACTGTTTTAATTTGGTTCTTGAAATTGCAGATCACACTCGAAAGACATTACAAATGTGGCGTTCCATCGTTCCTACCCATTATTTGCATCATGTTCTGATGATTGCACAGCATATGTTTACCATGGGATGGTTTATTCAGATCTAAACCAGGACCCGCTAATTGTTCCATTAGAAATTCTCCATGGCCATACAATCACGAATGGAAGAGGTCAGTGTCTTCATTATCTAAATGTTACCTTATTTCCAGTGTTTATTAAAGTTACGGAAATGAGAAGTGGTGTAGCATTGAATGGAAAACTTGCAACTCCTGTTAGGACTTTGGTAATTTCAAATTTTCAATTGCACCGGCGACCAGTTGCTAGTCATATGTAAATTGTTTACCATCTTGCTTGGTTTCCCTGGCCCTAGGTGCTTTGAAAATCTTCACCATGTATCATCTGATAAATTGAAATTTGAATTGTAGGCTCTTCTAAATTATTGACCCAAAACAAAGATATGAAGTCAGAGCATGTTTCACTTTCATTTATTTTTACCTAATAGAAAGCATGAGATAAGTGTTGAAAATGTATAGAGTTTTAACTGATTTCCTAGGTATGACAACTTGTTTGTGGACTGAAAAGTGGATAATCTGGAACTGCAGCTGTGAACAACAGTGATATTATGTATCTCCCTCCATCCCAAGTGTGTTCCGTGTTCCATTTCAGGATTTCCAAAAATAAGTGTCCCCATTACTTTTGTAGAAAGTTTTCTCAAGTTAATTGTCTATTGAGTTTTCTCGAGTTGATTGTCCATAATCTTTACTGTGTGGTACAAAAAGTATTTGGTCCCATTGATTTGACACCTCTAAAGGATACTTGAGGGTATGAAAAGAAAAACCTATGAGAGTCAAGCAGTGGCGGATCTGGGATTTTTGGCTTGGGAGGTAAAATTTTAAGAGAAAAATAAGAATAATATAACGCTAGCAAAGATTAAATTTTAACATGACATATATAACCTTAATATTTCAGTCATTATTATGAAATAAATAGTTTACATATGTCGTGTTACAATTTATGTCTTTGGTAGCTTATTTAAATTTAGATTGTTTTCTCAAAATTTGACCCCCTTCACCATAAATCCTAGATCCGCCACTGGCCAGAACTACTGAACTACATGAATATGGATCTGCTGTCCTAGCCATCAGCAGTGGCATACATTAGCTCTCAGTCCCCAGTCTGCATTGCACTTTCAGTCCCTGTTTATCAACTCCTTACATTCCCCAGCAAGTTGGACATTTAATTGATCTTTGTCCATGGGTTACACACACAAATATTGATAATCAACTCTACATCCATTAAAAAATACATTGCTGAATCCTATACTGCTAGTTAGAAGTATTACCCCCTCACAGCTAGAATTACTGCTTTGATATTGGTATAATTCCCAATTTTTTCTTGTTTTTATTTATTTATTATTTATTGCGAAACTTGTTAGCTGTTTGCTTTCATACCCAGAGTCAACAGAGGCCCCTGACTCGAGCTCTTCCATATTTTCCTTCGGCACTACCGTCCGTATTCATTGCCAAGTTCTGTTATATGTCTATGCATGATGTTAATTACGTGCTCCCTTAATCCCTAAATGAATGTCCACTTTTGATTTTAAGGGGAACTTAACCAAGCTGATTATTAAGCACTGTTAGTAGTATATATATCTAGATACCCTTAACAATCTGACCATAAGAACATTATTGATTAACAAGGGATGATTTAGTAACTTTACCAAAATAAGACACTATTTGAGGAAAAATCTCCCTCCCCCCCCCCCCTCCTGAAAAATGGGCACACATGTAAGGTCGGAAGGAGTATTAATCTCATTGAGCATTGCCAATATCTTTTTCTGCCAGTCTTTCTAGAAAAGGAAGTAAGACCTTGTAACATACTGTGCCTCTCATAAACTAAAATGCTCTTGTATCCAGGTGTGTTGGATTGCAAATTCCACCCAAGACAGCCATGGTTGTTCACTGCAGGTGCTGATTCCGTAATCAAGCTCTTCTGTCATTAAAAAGATGAAGTCCTGGAAAATGTCCGTTATATTTTATTATGACCAAAGGTAAACTCCATGATTAACCAAAAAAGGGATGAAGACAAATATAAATATATCCGTGTCAAAACCCTGAAAGATGCATCACTTGAGCATTCTAGTACCCAGCTTGGGATTAAAATTGGATCCTTGCAGGAGTGATATTGGTTCAAACTGGCAAAATGTAGAATGTTCAATTCAATGTTGTCTGTTTTTACTTGATTATTAAGTTACATTGTTTGATGTTTCAAGCAATTCAATTTTGACAATGTTCTTCTTCAAAGGGTCCTTAAAATATAAAAAGTCCTTAGAATTTTAAGATTTTCTTAGCAAGTTTTATAGGTATCATTATTTTCTCCCAGTATAATTTGTTTCCTTGTTATTTCAACTTTTAGAGGGATTATTTTCCTTGCTACTTCAACTTTTATAGGGATTGTTTGAACAGATTAGCTGATAATCTTTCCTAAACCTTGGAGTGATTCTCTGCCATTTGGTGCTTTGGCTTTGGTAATGGAGTAGATGAAAAGGTAGTGTGGGAAGAGTGTCTTAGATAGTTTTAATTCTCACACTAATACTCTTTTTACCGATAAAGGGATCACTGCTTTTTACCCTTTACTGCTCCGCTCTCACCAATGGTTGAGATGAAGCCATCTGTCTCTTTATTGATCAATGTTTATGAGCTGCTCCGCTCCCACCAATGGTTGAGATAGAATCACGTCTCTTTATTGATCAATGCTTATGATTAATTAGTCTCATTATGGATTCTACAAGGGATCACTGCTTTTTTTCATCCTTTTCTGCTTCGCTACCAACAATGGTTGAGATTGAACCACGCGTCTTCTTTGTGCTCAATGTTTATGATTAATGAGTTTGATCCCGGTAGATCTAATAAATCTTGTAAATCCTAAACTCTTGATCTATGAGTATGGGGTGTGATTCTGCCTCACCCTTGATCGCGGTGGAGCAGAGTGAAAGATGGGAGCAGCAGTTCCAAATTACTCTTACTACTACAGAGCTTTTTATTTAGTCTTTATTATCTAAGCTACATAGAATGACACTCCTAAGTGGCCTTAGATTGGCTTACACTATTAACAGTGTGCCTATAAGACAATTGCTCCATGCTTCCATGGGGGCCTATATAGGTAGTTGACCTGTCTATATCTCTCCCACCTCCAAAATCTCTTTCAATCTTAATCTTCAAACAACAGTCTCTCTCTCTCTCTCTCTCTCTCTCTCTCTCTCTCTCTCTTGAACTTTTAAAGTAAAAGCCAAGAAAACTCAAACCCTTATCATAACTTCAATATTTCCCTCACCCCATCTCATTAATTTTCCCCCATCCTCATTTTCCACAACCATGTGATGTTGCCAGGATCTTCCTCAGGCAGCAACTCGCCGTTGTAGTCCGAATTTGATATCTCCGGCTCCTTCTTCACCGATTGATTTGCACACACTCAAACGTTAACTAAGCCGGGGGCGGCTCCGGCGTAAGCCCCTCCGGCGTGAGGATAAGAATTTGCTTGATACAGGGGAAAACCAACGATATTGAAGGTGTTTGTGTGAGTAACAATGAACATACCTCAGGATGAAGCCTTCCTCTCTTATTTATACCCCTTACCCTCGTGCCTTGCATGTGACATCCTCACGGTTCATGCCTGCTGCCACGTGTCACCACTCCATTTGTCTTCTACAAAGGTAAACCCTTAACACGTGATCATCAATCCCAATACATAACCGTCTACTGGGTCTCACTTCGTAGATATTTATATTCCGCCTCTGCTAAATAACATCAATTGGGATCTCTCTCTCGCCGGATAAGGTTACCTGTCGTCCTGTCTCGCTTCACCACGTTATCTTGCCTTTAGTCCTTCCATAATCTCGCGGCTTTCCTCATAAAGTCTCACTATTTATCAGTTTTTCCCCCTTCTTATTGACTCTAGCGGGATATATCCCGTCTCGCTCTTTCGTGACCCTTCTTGGACCGCATTCTGCCTTTGTCTTCCTCTTGGATCTTATCTCGACTTTGGGCCCACTTGCTACTTTCTCGCCAATAGACTTGGGCCAAGCCCAACCATTATTATTGGACTGACATCGGGGTCCAGCTTCGTAGATATTTATATATGCCGCCTCTGCTAAATAACATCAATTGGGATCTCTCTCTCGCCGGATAAGGTTACCTGTCGTCCTGTCTCGCTTCACCACGTTATCTTGCCTTTAGTCCTTCCATAATCTCGTGGCTTTCCTCATAAAGTCTCACTATTTATCAGTTTTTCCCCCTTCTTATTGACTCTAGCGGGATATATCCCGTCTCGCTCTTTCGTGACCCTTCTTGGACCGCATTCTGCCTTTGTCTTCCTCTTGGATCTTATCTCGACTTTGGGCCCACTTGCTACTTTCTCGCCAATAGACTTGGGCCAAGCCCAACCATTATTATTGGACAGCATCAGAAGCCCCTAAGTTTATGGCGAGATTCATTTATGGTCTCGCCAAAAACTTTATGTTTACTGCCTCCTCACTCTGCGACATATACAACCTTTTTCAAGAAGCTACCATTGTGAATCCCCCTTTATACACGTGTCTCTTTCCTGGTAACCTTCAAGATTTTGATGGGCCGTCATTTGGGAATCGTGCCAAATTGTGAGGGAAAATTTAAAAATTTTTCCCAAACGTCACATCAATCATTTCCCTAAAACCCTCTCTCACATAAATACCCAAATCACTACCCTCATTCCTCTTTTACTCTTCTTCAACCTTGCTTGAGCTTTCTCAAACTCCGGCGAACCCCAACCATTATTCCGACTATTCTTCTTCATTTTTCACCGTTCAATCACTGATTTCTTTCTCAATCTTGCTTCTTGACCTTTATTTCGTTCATCTTCGGCTATTTCGAAAGTGATTTGGTGCACCATTCTTCAACTCCTAGGATTCGACCATTGTCTCCGACGCCTGTTCATCTTTCCCGGTGACTCTTCATCTTTTCCGACCACGATTTTATTCTTCGTCAGGTAACTGTTTCAAAAACCCTTCATATTCTTTAACCCTTCACATTTGATCTTCCCCTTTTGTCTGATTATTTGAATTTTATATTTCCTTTTATTCCTTAAAAACATTTTTTTCCTAAACTACCCTTCATGGCGAGATACAAGAACTGTGCCAAGGTAGTTAGATATGGTCGCTGTCAGGTTTCAGGCGGCTTTTATAGGCGCCTACGAACTACTTGGGCGAGATTGCCCAAGGTTGACATAGTTAGGTTTTTAGTTGAACACTGGGTGGATCCTTCGTTGATTGACTCCCTTGAAATCCAAGGCCATTTTTCCCTTCCTCTTTCAACCCCTATGTCGCACATTTTTACTTCTAGCAATCAATTGGTTCGATTTATCAAAGACCAATATAATCCCACTTTAAGCGACTCATCTGAATCCCACTGTGTCGCTGACCCAATTTCCAAACGTAGAACACATTATAAATCAATCCTTTCTTCTTCTTCTTCTTCTTCCAGTGAATCCTGCGACATGACTGGTCAAGCAACTTCTTCTCCCGCAGCGGCTTCCAACAATCCCCTTCCCACCGGGGTTCAAAATCTCGCTCTTCAAGAAGGTACATCCTTTACTAATCCCGCTCATGCTGAAGCGGGATCTTCCCTTGCAACAGACACAGACTCCCTTACTCCCAACCCCATCACCGACTGGCATAGAACTTACCATATCGATAGTTCGATATATCGCATTTCTGACTACCAGGGAGATCTCTCCCTTGCCCATTTAAGAGAGATGAGGGAGGGCATAGTAATCTTTCCTTCTCAACTTAAAGCCGGCCTTAGGATCCCCTTTGATCCTTTTCTTTGTGAAGTCTTGTATAAGGCCCAAGCCATGATAACAGAAGTTCACCCTAATGCCATAAGAATAATAACTTCCTTCATTACCATATGCCGCTCTCTGCGAAAAGAACCCACAGTTACTGCTTTGATTTCTTTATTTCCTGGGTACAAACAAACCAACAAACTCCCCAACGGGATAGTGGAAACCCGCCTTTCTCTCCAATATCATAGAGGTCCCAAAGTCCTCACTCCATTGCCCACAAAAGTTCATGACTGGATGGACGACCCTCTCTTTGTTGTTTCTCGCGTCGGGTGGTCCCATCCCGCTGACCTTCATTCTATCAATCCCCAAATTGAATCCAAAGAAGCTTCCACTACTGGCGACACTGCCCTTTGTGATGCCATTCGTGCTTTACTTGTCTTGCACGAGAACTCTCTGCTTTGATACCCCCAACCTCTCATTTCTTGGAGAGGTATTCTGCGAGATAGGGAATTATTAGATCGAGTCGGTCTTGCGGACAACTTACCTCGAGTCCCGCCCTGAGTCCCAATAAGCCACGTTTACTTCGATGGATGGGAGCGACACTCCGGCAACAAATACGCTCGCCCAGATGCCAATCTTGCAAGGGTTCTCGTAATCGTACCGCCATGAATCTGCTCTTTGTATGTTTCCTCTTTAACCTTACCCTTCTTTACTTTGACTCATATTTGAATTACTATAATTCTTGACTTCCTTTTACTTGCTTTCGGATCATCGAGCTAAATCAATGGACGGTCGCGGAAAGCCAACCTGGAAACCGACAAGAGAAGGAAACAACTGTCCAACGCTCGCGATATTGCCCTTGTTTCTCTTCCCGACAATCTTCCTTTGCCTATATCTCGCGACGGCAAGGATACTGAAGAAATAGCCTTGGAAAAAGCTCAAACCACAGCCAAAGGTAGAGCTAGGCCCACTAACCAAGCTTCTCGTGCCAAGCGACAAAAAAGAGTTGCTTCAGTAACAACGAATGTCGCTCCAGTATCTCAGGAAAGTATCCCGCCAAACCCTGTCATCATTTCCAATCCTCCATCTACAGAAGCTACTCTCCCCCCAACTTCTATTTTGCCAACTACTGAAAGCAATATTCCACCAACTGTCGTCCCGTCCATCGATGTCGCACCCGCGACTGAAAATATCGAGATTCTTATCTCTGATCCTGTTCCACCCAATTCTCCTTCTCTGGAAGTTAACATTACTGAGCCCCAGCAATCTGAAATTCCTCCTTCTCGCGAGACGGAAGTTTGCGATTTAACAATCATTTCTAGCTCTCCTTCAACTCCTCGCGATCCCAGTACTTCTGTCGCTCTTCCTACTCCAAGCTGGTTACAAGAAAATTTCTCTAAGCCCCTTGACTTTGTTGGGCTTTACGAACTTAGCAAAGAGATCGCCAAAGTCCCCCGCATAAAGGGGTTGATTGAAGAAACTAGGAGTGCGGAGGAGTATATGCTGGGTAGCTCGGCTTTGATTAGAGCTAGTGACCAAATGCAAGTTCAACGTGTCGCCCAAATGGATTCCGCTCATGCCGCTTTGCCCATTCTGGTTTTTATTATTCATTGGTTAGTCCTTTTTTCCTTCCTTATCTTATCTTATCCTTATTCTCAACTGCCTTTTGACTTTTAATTGTTACCTTTTCCCAGTTAGGATCTTCTATCACGGGCATTAGTGAGGCAAATACTCGCCTAGAAAATGAGTCAGCCAAATTGAAACGCGACAAGGATGCCCTGAAGGGTAGGCTTACGAGACGAGATGTTACAATCAAAAACTTGGAAAAAGAGCGCGACAAGTTGAAGGCGATCGACAACTTCCCAAAATCGGCTCGATCACACTCTCTGCGATATCAATGCCGCTAATTCTAATCTCGCCGCGGCTACCATGAAGCTGGATTCCGCTAAAGAGAATGTCGCCAAGGCGAGAAGCGAGAATGAATCTTTGAAGGAAACTCGATGCATGACGACACTCAATCTTTACAAGGCGAGATTACTAGGCTGAAAGAAGAACTGAATGGGAAAACCGCCGAAATTACTGCTCTTCATGCTAATGTGGCTCAATTAACCGATGACATTGCTGATATTGGGAACCAGACTTCCCTTCAAGTTATGCGAGCCGCAGCAGCTGATATTAATGACATTCCCACTATCACGATTGAGAGGCTTGCACATTGGGGATCAGAGCCGATCTTTAGCGAGGCATGTCGCCGTGGCCACCCCTTAGTTCCCTTTACTCCAGAAGAGCTCACCGACCTGGCTGAGGAAGACGCTTTATTGGGTAAGTCGCCATGGAGACCTCCTCCTGTCCAAGTTCCCAATGCCGTCGCTTTGTGGGATAATCTTCTTGAGCATAAGCATAAGCAACTAGATGATACCAAGGCTCTTGCCTTAGCGGCTTCCAGCTCTACTCAAGTCGCTCCATCAAATGAAGCTGATGTCTAACTTGTCTCTTCCTTTTATACTTGGCTTATTTTGGACAATTTTTGTAACTTTCCATGGTGGCTAAACACTTTACTTTCTTTTCTTTTGAGGCCTGCGTGCCTTTTAACAATGTAAATTCGCGGCCTTTGTGCCTGCCCCTTTACTTTTATGCTTCACTTATCTCGTCATTCATTGTTTTGATAGTTTATCAAAAATCTCTTTTTGCATGACAGGTACCATACACATACTCCCATCGAAAAAGTGAAGTCGTCTTTAGGCGACTTTACTTATAAAGCATATTGTGCGATTCATATTGTCGCTGACTCTAACTCTTTTTTTATCTTCTTTTGCTTCATACTTAGAGTAATTTCCTTCTTTTTGCCTCATATCTTTCCTTTGTCATTCCAGCGAGATAAAGATCTCTTTCATAGCGACTTATGTTCATGCCCTTAAGGCGAGATAAAACTTTTTCTCATTTATAGTCCGGAGACTTTCATTTTTATAGTCCATAGACTCTCACATTTTTCATCATCCATAGATTGACTCGCATCATATTTTACGACTTACATTGACTCGCATTTTATAGTCCGTAGACTTTCTTTGCGACTTACCTTTGACTCACATCTTTTATAGTCCGTAGACTTTCTTTGCGACTTACCTTTGACTCACATCTTTTATAGTCCGTAGACTTTCTTGACTCACATATTTTATAGTCCATAGACTTTCTTGACTCACATATTTTATAGTCCGTAGACTTTCTTTGACTCGCATATTTTATAGTCCGTAGACTTTCTTTGACTCGCATATTTTATAGTCCGTAGACTTTCTTTGACTCGCATATTTTATAGTCCGTAGACTTTCTTTGACTCGCATATTTTATAGTCCGTAGACTTTCTTTGACTCGCATATTTTATAGTCCGTAGACTTTCTTTGACTCGCATATTTTATAGTCCGTAGACTTTCTTTGACTCGCATATTTTATAGTCCGTAGACTTTCTTTACGACTTTCTTCCATCTACTTGTTTCAACAATTCATCACATATTGTTTTGATAATTCATCAAAAACTTTTTATCTTCTTACCTTTGGCGAAATATCACCATACACATATACTCCCATCGAAAAAGTGAAGTTGTCTTTAGACAACTTTACTCTAAGCGACTTACTTACTATGTTATTGGCGACTAATCATGCATTACTATAAAATTTAATCCATGTAAGATTACATATAAGGAATAAAATTTCATGTTTTCATTGTATTCGAAACATATTTAACATGTATTCAACGTATATATCTTCTATTCAAAATTATAAGACATATGGCTTTCATTCATGATTGAAAGGTTCATAGATTCATCAAAATGAATATGAAAAAGACTTTAATAAGAATAAAATAGGAAAATTACCCTTATCACTTCAATGGTAATACTTCTTTAAATGATCAACACTCCATGCATTTGGGACATCTTTGCCACCTTCTTCCTTCAAATGATATGTCCCTTCCCGCACAATCTTGGCAATCTGGAAGGGACCTTCCCATTTCGGGTCTAGCTTGGCAAATCTCCTGGCCGTCGCTCCTTTAACTTCCCGGCTTCTCAATACCCAATCGCCTACACTGAATGACCTCTTCTTTACTCGTTTGTCGTGTTGCGCCTTCATCCTCTGTTTGTAGTTAATCATCCTCATTCTCGCTCTAAGCCTCTTTTCATCACTCAGATCTAGCTCGAAGCACCTTCTGTCGCCATTCATTATCTCGTCATAATAAGTTACTCTATGGGTAGGCAAACCCATCTCAAATAGGCGAGCCATTGCTTCGAGCCGTAAGTTAATGCGAAAGCTGTCTCGCCGATTGAACCCTTTACTGTTGTTCGGACATACCACAATGCTGTAGATAATTCTTCCAACCAGGCCCCTCCTCTTTTTTCTAAATTTTTACATAAAATCTCCAAAACTTGCTTGTTAGCGGCCTCTACTTGTCCGTTGCACTGCGGCCTATAAACTGCCGACTGCCAATGTTTGATACTCAAATTCTCGCAAAAACCATGAAACTTCTTTCTAAATTGTGGCCCGTGATCAGAAATGATTGCCCGCGGCATTCCATGGCGACACAGGATTTCCTCCGTTACAAATCTGATAATCTGGTCTTCAGTGGTAGAAGTTAATGCTCTTGCCTCTGTCCATTTAGTGAAATAATCAACAGCTACCACCACCATCTGCGCTCCTCCTTTGGCCTTTGGGAAAGGTCCTATAAGGTCTATCCCCCACATATCAAAAGGCCAAGCCGCTATAATTGGAGTCTGCTCAGTCGCTGGTTGCCTAGGAATGTTTGCATGTCGCTGACACTGATCACATTTCCTCACATACTCTTCCGCGTCTTTCTTCAATGTCGGCCAATAATACCCATGAAACATGATTTTATTAGCCAACGTTCTTGCTCCTGGATGACCTCCACAAACGCCCTCATGCACTTCAAACAAAACATTATCAACTTTTCCTGGCTCTACGCATCTCATCAATGGTCGCGAGAAAGATTTGCGATACAAGATCCCATCTTGCACCGTAAACCTTGGCGACATTTTCTTGACAATCCTCGCCCTGTCTTCTTCTTGAGGCAGCCCTTCATTCTCTAGATAGTCTTTCATCTCGCTTACCCAATCTTTTTCCCCAACTTCGATTTCCATTATCAGCGGCCTGTCAAATGCCGGCTCTTCAATAAATTCCACCACCACCTTCTTGGGCAACTCCTCAATTTTGTCGCAAGCCGCTTTACTCAACATGTCGGCTCGTTCATTTTTTTCTCTGTCAATCTGCACCAGTTCCCAATAATCGAAACTTTGCAAAATTTGCTTTACCATTTCACAATATTTCATCAAAATTGTACTCAATACCCCATATCTACCCTTTACTTGATTGACAATTAATTGAGAGTCAGAATGAGCAACTATCTGCTTTACTCCAACGTCTCGGCATAACTCTAATCCTGCCACCAACGCCTCATATTCAGCCTGGTTGTTTGTCATGTTAAATTTAAACCTCAGGGCCTTCTCGTACATGCAATCCTTTTCTGGCGAGCATAATGAAATCCCAGCTCCACCTTTGTCCTTAGCTGAGGATCCATCAACAAACAACTCCCAACATCCCGCGGGTCTTTCTTGCTCCTCTTCCACCTCAGGGTCCTGCGACTTGGCCTTCCTCTTCCTGGCCCCCTGAGTCTCAATCTCCTCCCTTTCATACGTGAATGAAGTTTCGAGAATAAAGTCAGCCAACGCCTGAGCCTTAATCGCCTTTCTCGCTTCATACTGAATATCAAACTCCGTTAATTCAATTGACCATTTGAGAAGCCTTCCACATGAATCGAGTACATTTGTTGTAAAATCTTCCTTAAGGGCGCATTGGTCAACACGGTAACAGGATGAGATAAGAAATAGGCCCTCAACTTTCGTGTCGCAATCACCAAAGCATAAGCCAACTTTTTACGCATTAAAATATCTTGCCTCTACTTCACTTAATGCCTTTGAAACATAATAAACCGGCTTTTGCATACCGCCATCCTCCTTTATCAATACCGTCTCTTGCTAAATCGAAGCCGCCAAATAGACATATAAACGATCTCCTTCCTCCGGCTACATAAAATTGGCGGCTTTCCCAAGTACTCCTTTATCTTATGGAATGCTTCTTCACACTTTTCATCCCAAGAAAATTTCGATCTCCTTTTAATACTTTGAAAAACGGCAAACATTTCTCAGCTGACCGCGACACAAACCGCCCCAGAGCTATCACCCTACCATTTAACCTCTGAATCTCTTGAATGGTCCTGGGCGACTTCATATCAATTAACGCTTGGATCTTCTCCGGATTTGCCTCTATCCCGCGGCGATTTACCAAAAATCCCAAAAACTTTCCCGCCGTTACTCCAAAAGTACATTTACTTGGATTAAGCTTCATGGAGTTCCTCCTCAAATTCTCAAATGTCTCAGCCAGATCCCCCAAATGATCCTCCCCCTTGGTTTTGATTACCATATCATCAATATAAGCTTCGACATTCCTCCCAATCTGCGATTTAAAAATCTTGTTGACCATCCTTTGGTATGTCGCCCCAGCATTCTTCAAGCCAAAAGGCATCATTCTATAACAAAAATTTCCAAGGGAGTCTGAAAAGCTGTTTTGGCTTTATCTTCTTCAAGCATCTTAATCTGGTGATACCCTGAGTAAGCGTCAATAAAGCTAAACACCTTGTGTCCCGCGATGGAGTCCACCAATCTATCTATCTTTGGCAAAGGATAACAATCCTTGGGGCATGCCGTATTCAAATCTGTAAAGTCTATGCACATCCTCCACTTCTTATTCGCCTTGACACCGATGGGCGGGCTAGCTGCCGGATAAGTGATTTCTTCAATGATCCCCGCCTTTAATAACTTCTCCACTTCTCCAATCACCGCTTTCTCCTTTTCCGCCGATAGGTATCTCACCCTCTGCTTAAAAGGCTCTACACTTGGATCAGCATTCAGACAGTGTAAGGCGACCTTCTCATCAACTCCGCACATATCCTCCGGTCTCCAAGCAAATACATCAGTGTTATCCCGCAAAAATCAATCGGCATATCCCGCTCATCTTTTTTCAATCAAGCTTCCCAATTTTAACCTTACGCTTCCGGGTATTCGCCATTAATAATTACTTCCTCCAACTCTTTTGCCGCTTGAATATCTGGCTCATCCCGCATTTGCAATGTATCTACCTCCATTTCAGCCGCCTTTTTCTTTTCTACACATCTCTTTATTCTCTTGTCGCTGCTTTCTCCCTTATCTCTCCCGGCAAGCGACACACCCTCAGGTGTTTCCATTACAATCTCTTCATCACATTCTTCACTTTCGGGATCCACTACCTCCTCAATAAGGGGTTCCTTCATCTTGACAAACTCTGCGAATCTCGACCAGGCCATTTCGGCTTGCATCACCAATAATGCCATCAAATTCCTTTCTGATTTCTCCTGCATCACTTCTATCTCCACATCTTGCTCCTCACCTCTTCCTTGCACAACTTCATCTTCTGCCTTTTCTTCAATAACAATGATCGCCGACTTGTTTTTCATGCTTTCAGTTTCCTCCCAACTCTCACATCCTCCTAAGTCGGTGATCATATTTATTCTCGCATCCCGCATTGTCAAAGCCGTAGAAAGTGAACTCGTACTGGCCCTAGCCGCTGTTTGCATCTCAATCTTTTTCTGAATAACTTCCTTCACCTCACTTTTTAAACACGCTATCCCCTTTGCCGTAGGAAACTTAACCCGCTGATGCGGGATGGACACCACTATTTTAAAACTTTGCATAAAAGGAATGCCTACAATAGCATTGTATGGCGACACCAAGTCGATAACCATAAACTCCACGGTACGAGTTCTCACCTTCTCATCTTCTCCTATCTCTACTGCCAAAGAAATTGTCCCTTTAACCCGAACAGTGTGGTTTGTAAACCCTTCCAAAAATCCTTTATATGGCACCAAATTAGCCTCCGTATACCGCATCTTCTTGAACGCTTCATAATAAAGGATATTTCGGCTAGCTCCTGAATCCACCAATACTCTATGCAAAATACTATTCCCTGGAGCGATAGAAATCACAATTGGTTGACACCCATGACTTGGAGTTAAAGCCAATTCTCGTCTAGAAAAGCTGATCATCCTTTCTTCACTGGGTGGATAGGCGGGAATGTGACAAGTATGAGATAGCGACATGATCTGGTTACTTAAGTAAGTGATACTTGTCGGCTCATGAATCACCATGATCTCATTTCTATTACCGTTTCCTCCTTGCGCCGCCACATTTGGCTCTTGCCATACATACTCCTGTAGCTCACCTCTCTCAACCTTCCCCTGAATTACTCTCTTCAAATTATAACAATTGTCGCAGATTCATGACCCCTGTCCCGATGATAATTACAGTATTGATTCATGTTAATCCTCCCCAAATCATTCATTTCAAAAGGTGGCGGCAAATCAACAGCTCGCAGAATTTCACTTGGTGTAGCAGTCAACCTTGTAAATCTCACTATCCTTCTAACTCCACGACCCCCATTTCGGCCTCCATTGCGACCTCCACCTCTGCCGCTCGCGGGATTCCCTCTACCTCCACCTTGAACTGTATTTCCCTCCTTTACATATTCAATCCTATCCTTAACACCTTTCTTTCCAGTGTTGGAAGTTCCTTTATCAATATCCTCTCCACCGCAATACGCCTTGACTCTCTCGTGTAACTCGCTCAAAGTCGCAGGTAATCTCATCCTCAATTCCCTCCTGAATGATTCAGATAGCAGACCCGACATATACATCATTATGACATATTTGGGATCAATCTCGGAAATTTGATTGGCAATTAGCAAAAATCTGTTGGTATAAGTAACAAGGCCTTCTCCCGCCTTCTGCTTAATTCCAATCAACTCTGCAAGACTTCTTGGTTGAGCTCCCACTGATCCAAATCTTGCCAAAAACTTTCTCTTGAAGTCTTGGTACCCCAATATGGAATTAACAGGCTGCTGCACAAACCAATCCAAAGCCTGAAGTTCTAAAGTGCTAGCAAAGGTCTTACATAACAAAGCGTCGTCCTTAGTCAATATCGCCATTGTGACCTCAAATCCCGCCACATGAGTTCTGGCGGTAGTTACTCTGCATACTTGGATAGAGCGGGCAAACGAAAATCTGAGCCGGCTCGGCTTCCAGGATGTATCTAGCAAACGGAGCGACAAAGGAGTCCTTCTCATTGTCAATTATACCACCCCTTTCCAACTCTGCCAATCTCCTTGCCATCTCGGCCATCTGCTTCTTGAACCCGTCCTCTTCCCCAAAACGACTAACTCCTACACCCTTTCCTTTCTCTACCGCCTTGGGTTTCTCGATATCTTTGAAACTTTTCATCTCTTTCTCGCCATCTTCTGCTTCATTCGACGCCGTATCACCATCCTCTTCTTCACAATAGAGGGACGACACTTGGAAAGTGTGTGGCCAATGATAAACTTTAATCTTTCTTCCATTTTCCATGTACTCTCCTGCTTTTCTCTTTTGCGACCCTTCTATTCTCGCTTCTGCTTCCTTCGGCTTCTCAGGCTCTACTTCCTTTTCCCGCTCATCAGTTACCACAATTACCTCCTTGTTTGCTTCCTTGTTTCCTTCTACTGTCGCTGTTAAAAATCCCTGCGGGATTGGAGTAGGCTTCTTCTTCATTGCCCTTAGCCGCTTGTTATTTTCAATCAATTGTAAGATCAAAGTATTATGAATCCTCAAACTTTCTTCCTCATTCTCTGCTTCCTCCTCTTGTGGTGGCGGCCCCATATTTCTCTCTCTTTTATCACCAGTGTCTCGCTCTATCTCTTCCGGGATTATTTGCTGCGAGGAAGAGGAATCTCTCGCTCCGCCCATTCCTATATTCCCGTACCCCGACATTGGTGTGATAATGTTCCTTCCCGCCACAGTTTTCTGGCCCACTATACTCTTCTCAGGTGTTGCCATTCCTTTCTCCTACGTAATCAAGCTGACGCACTTCAAATATGAAAATCTGCAAATCTTATGAAGATTTGAAGATCTTTCCCAGAAACCCAGAAACAACCAATAAAAACCCAGCAATAAAACCCTTCTACACCAACCAAACTTTCCAAAAATCTCAACAATTACTCCAACTACACACTACCATCAAAAACACCAAAATCCCAGCTACTCGAAATAAAACAAATTCACAAATTCAAACTTCAAACCTCCACAATCAAACCCAGATTTAAACAAATATGAACAAACACCTTCAAATCCACCACAACTTCACACAAACACTTTTGCAATCAGCAATTAATATTAACCCAATTAAACAAAATCAAACTCTCCAACTATTCAACCCAAAAACACCAATTGATTCTAACAACAAATACAACTCCAAACGATTCCAACAACAATAAGAACAACAAACCTCGGTTTACAAATTGCAAATAAAACCAACTCAACCAGTAAATTCAACACACCAATTGAATCGCCTACAACATAAACCCACCTTCTAGACCTCCAAAACAGAACTCCGCCGGTATCAAGCTACCGTCGATGAAACTCCAATCCTTGAAGAGAAAACAGTCCCGGCAACGGAACCAATTGATGTTGCCAGGATCTTCCTCAGGCAGCAACTCGCCGTTGTAGTCCGAATTTGATATCTCCGGCTCCTTCTTCACCGATTGATCTGCACACACTCAAACGTTAACTAAGCCGGGGGCGGCTCCGGCGTAAGCCCCTCCGGCGTGAGGATAATAATTTGCTTGATACAGGGGAAAACCAACGATATTGAAGGTGTTTGTGTGAGTAACAATGAACATACCTCAGGATGAAGCCTTCCTCTCTTATTTATACCCCTTACCCTCGTGCCTTGCATGTGACATCCTCACGGTTCATGCCTGCTGTCACGTGTCACCACCCCATTTGTCTTCTACAAAGGTAAACCCTTAACACGTGATCATCAATCCCAATACATAACCGTCTACTGGGTCTCACTTCGTAGATATTTATATGCCGCCTCTGCTAAATAACATCAATTGGGATCTCTCTCGCCGGATAAGGTTACGTCGTCTGTCTCGCTTCACCACGTTATCTTGCCTTTAGTCCTTCCATAATCTCGCGGCTTTCCTCATAAAGTCTCACTATTTATCAGTTTTTCCCCCTTCTTATTGACTCTAGCGGGATATATCCCGTCTCGCTCTTTCGTGACCCTTCTTGGACCGCATTCTGCCTTTGTCTTCCTCTTGGATCTTATCTCGACTTTGGGCCCACTTGCTACTTTCTCGCCAATAGACTTGGGCCAAGCCCAACCATTATTATTGGACAGCATCAGGGTCCCACTTCGTAGATATTTATATGCCGCCTCTGCTAAATAACATCAATTGGGATCTCTCTCTCGCCGGATAAGGTTACCTGTCGTCCTGTCTCGCTTCACCACGTTATCTTGCCTTTAGTCCTTCCATAATCTCGCGGCTTTCCTCGTAAAGTCTCACTATTTATCAGTTTTTCCCCCTTCTTATTGACTCTAGCGGGATATATCCCGTCTCGCTCTTTCGTGACCCTTCTTGGACCGCATTCTGCCTTTGTCTTCCTCTTGGATCTTATCTCGACTTTGGGCCCACTTGCTACTTTCTCGCCAATAGACTTGGGCCAAGCCCAACCATTATTATTGGACAGCATCACCATGGATACCCAAACCCTATCGGACTCTGTCCACAAACCGCCACCCATTGACTACCACTCAAACGTCGACACCTCCCGCCCTTTTAGCTCTGTCAAGGAAGCCGTGGCGGTCTTCGGCGAGCGCTTTCTCACCGGAGAAATCTACGCCTATCACAAGTCTGATAACAATGAAATTGTCACATTTACCAAACAAGAATCATCCCCATGTAAATACTCTTCTTCAGCTTTGTCCACACCGAAACAAGCATCGTGGGAACGACAAAGTGATTGTGGCCGTGATCATGACAACCCTAGTACAGGTGGCATGATCACGAGCAGTCTCAAGAAATTGGAAGCTGAGCTGGCGGAAACGAAGATGGAGTTGAAGTTACTGAAAGAGAGAGAATCCGAAACTGAGGTGGCATTGGCTACCCTTAATGCTGAACTCCACAAGAACATGTCGAAAATTGCACAAGCGGAAGCGGAGGAGGCGGCAAGGACGAGATCGGCTATGGTGGTTGGAGGGAATAAGAGGGATGTGATAGTGAGAATGGATCAGAGTCATTCTTCTCCATCTTTGGCTCAAATATTAAGCATTAATGGAGAGGGAGAGAAGAATCCAAAGAAGAAAGAAATTATGGTGAAGAAAAAGAAGAAAAAGCCTATAATTCCACTTGTGGGAGATTTATTTTCGGAAAAAGAGTCTCCTAATAATCCTTTTTGTTTCTTCTTCTCAGTTGTTTTGGAACGGAGGATTTGTGTGTGCGTGTGTGTGTGTGTGTGTGTGGAAGGGATCGATCTGGAAGTTCACTAAAGAGAGGGATGTGGGCCCATGATTCAATCAAATTTGTATGTGTGATTTTTTTATTTTATTTTATGTTTCTTTCTCTTTTGCAAATATACCAACAACATGTTGTTAAATGTATGCATTTTAATTTTAATTTTAATTTTAATTTTAATTTTAATTTTAATTTTAATTTTAATTTTAATTTTAATTTTAATTTTAATTTGAATTTGAATTTGAATTTGAATTTGAATTTGAATTTTAAGATGATGAAGCCAAAATAGAACTCGAATTTATATCTCTGTTTACTGATGGAAATATTGTATTTGTGTATTTTTGTATCCATACTAATAATTAGCGGTGGTGCACAAATTGAAGACAAGAAATGAAGTTAATAATAGACTCAAATTGAAAGATATGAATTTAATTGATCCAAAATGAAGGGGCTAATAATAATAAAATCAAATTGAAAGGGGTATGAATTTAATAATTAACTCGAATTGAAGGGTTAATAAAAATATTTAAATTTAGAAGTTTAAAAGATCATTAGTCAAATTCGAATCCACTATCTCTTAACCAAAATTATACTATACTTTAACCACCTGAACAAGGAATTTTTTATCATCGAACGTACTTTGAAGCGTGTTTCACTTTTACCAACAAATTTTATTTTTTTCATTTTTACCATCGTAGTACAAACAATGGTGTTATTTTATACCCAAATTTGTTATTTAGACCCAAATTTATTTCATTTTTGCCATCGTATTAAAAACAATATTGTCATTTTTAATCCAAATTTGTTATAAATTGACACTATTGTTTGAAGTACGATGGTAAAAATAAAAAATAAAATAAAATTCAATGATAAAAGTGAAACACATGCCAAAGTACGATAGAAGTTTTCCCTTTCGGCTTACAGTCGTATGTTCTCGTTATCATCAGACAACTGTCTATCAAGTTTTGGTTTCACTGTCTCATATTCAAAAGGAACATAGCTTATCTGCACATCACAATTTCATCCCATTTTCGCAATTGCTTTTTCCAAATGACAATAAACTAAAACCGCCAAATCAGGTGGTGCGGCCTGTGATGCGAGGACTTTTTGGTTTACCTCGACATATCCATGTCAAACACTCATAGTTTAGTCTTGTTAAAAAAGATTCGACGGGATAAACCAAAGAGTCCGAACATAATAGAGCGCGACCTTAGTACACTAGGACTACACTCGACTAAAGAACCTAGTCAATCACAAAACTATTCACAAATTGCAGTGTAATTAAATGGTAATTTGAAAATGAGCAATGCTAAGGAAACAGACTAGTCCAATTGGGTGCTACTATTTGCACAATTTTTTTATTAAAAAAATGTGTAAACAACCTAGAAAAACTAAACAATAATGAATTAACTTTTGATCATTATTACTATATTATCGTTTTCCGGTTAAAAGTGAAAATTTCAAAATTTTGTAATCACAATCCTAAAAGTAGTCTACAAGCTAGAAATTCCTTTTTTTTAATCCATGTAAAAATAAAAATATTTTTTCCATGTTAAAGTGGAGTAGTATGTCAAATTGATATTTAATGGGAGGAGGAGGAGTAATACTTTTGATTTCAATATTTATCTAGTGATTTAGACTTTTTTTACATGGAATAATTTTTTTTAATAATATTTAAGAAAAACCAAAAATAAAACTAAATTACTAGAAACAATAATTTTGATTGCAATATTTTTTCTAGTAATTTAGACTTTCACATAGAACATAGAACGAATTTAATGGGATAGAACGAATTTAATGGGAGGAATAGTAATAATTTTAATTTCAATATCTTTCTACTAATTTATACTTTAACATGGAATGAATTACTTTTATTTTTGTAATAATATTTAGGAAAAACTAAAAAAATGGGCCCTGTACTATTTACACATTTTTTTAATTAAAATAATGTGTGCAAAAAATCTCCATATTCTAAAAATTTAGCAATATTTATCTTGAAGTTTGAAAATACGGCTCACCCTATTTTTACTACTAGCAACTTGGGGCTATTAATTGCAAATGCTTGACCTTTTACTCAAATAATTCTTTTTTAAATGACAATTTTTTTTGAAACTATTGCCAAGAATGACCAATTTCATGAAACTCGCTACACGAGTTTAATATTTCCTTCGTTGAAACTCGCTACTTGAAGTAGCGAGTTTAGTATAATAAATGTTGTAGTTAAATACAAATGACCTAAAACAACCTAATTATGGATTAGTAAATTTGCTACACAGTGTAGCGATTTTAGGGGAAACTCGCGACTTTGTGTAGCGATTTCAAGCGGAGAATAACTCTCTACATTGTGCCGCGAGTTTAAGCGAGTTCAGATAATGTTTCAGATTGGG
Organism: Adenophora triphylla var. japonica; assembly: GCA_022495995.1. Classification (NCBI taxonomy): domain Eukaryota; kingdom Viridiplantae; phylum Streptophyta; class Magnoliopsida; order Asterales; family Campanulaceae; genus Adenophora; species Adenophora triphylla. The sequence continues at coordinate 52,980 of JAFEMH010003982.1, forward strand.
GATTCATTTGTTTCATATCTAAACAACCACAAACACAAAATAGTTGAAGAAAAAATCTAAATTTTCATATCTTTTAATTTCAGAATTGGTGAAGACTAAGAATCAAGGTAAATCAACATCATCTTAATCATGTTTTTACTTGTGTTTAGATATATAAATTTAAGTTTTTTATTGTGTTTTAGTACATTATAGGTATAAATGTTAAAATTAGGGTTTTGAAAGTTTTAACACTTTGATTTCATAATGTAGGGTTAAAGATGAACGAGATTTCACTCATTTTCATGTGCTATTGGGGAGGTGGTGTTGAACAACCATTTAATGGTCCTCATTTTCAGAAAGGGCCGAAATGTGCGATTAGGGCTCATTGTAGATGGAGATACAATCAATTGATTGATGAGTTATATAAAGTGACGGGTGTAGACCAGACACAACATGAGTTGGAAGTTATTTGTATATATCCCCATTCCTTTGATAGCGGGATTGGTGAGTACTTCCTTTTCGTATTGAAGATGATGCGGGTATGGGTATAATGTTCGATGTTTCTGCCCACTAGAATCCAGATTCTTTACTAGGGGTGACAGCCCATCATTCAATGGTGGAGGAGGTGGCAGTTCCCCATTGGCAAGAGGAAAAGAAGTCCTAATGTTACCATGAGTCTCCTCCACAAGAATATTATCTGGATCAGGAGTGATACTTACGGTATGTCCATCCTCCATTAGGATTAGGATAGTGAAACATAGTTTTTCAAGCTATTCAATGGATAATACGAATCGTTTCCCGGCAATGAAACCAAATTGATGATGCCAAAAACGTTCGGATCAGCTCAAATCCAGCGACAGGTTGTATCCTGGATGTTTCAATAGTCTTGAAAAGATGAACAAACACGTAAACTAAGCCGGGGCTTCACCGGCGAAGGCCCTCCGGCGTGAGAGTAAGTATTTGTGTGATACATAGAGATAAATCAATTGACAATAGTTTAGAGCCAAAAGATGCGTTACCAAAATAATGTGAATTATGGCTTGTATTTATAGGTATAGGATGTGGAGTCCATCTTTGAATAGGAAGTTGTGTGAGAGGAGGCTATAATCCTAGTTGGATTATAACTACCCACAATCCTTATTTGAGTAGGATCAAGTAATTGCCTTCTGTCCGTGGCTCCTAGGCATGTGATGCTTGGTCGGCCTGAGTTGATGCCGAGAAAGAGGGGAGCAAGAATAGGAAAGTCCGTTTTCTTGTCCTGGATGATGACCGAGGAGGGTGTCCTCATCTTTTATTGAAGCCTTCGTCGGCTTTGACGGATGCCTTGCTCGGCATACGAAAGGTGCCTTCATCGGTATTAGTAAGTGCCTAGGTCGGCATACAAGAATTCTGTGCCTTAGTCATTGTTCGCTTTGCTATGTCTAGGTCGACATAGTGAGAAATGACGAGGAGACATGACGAGCATAGGTAAGGAAGGCTCACTCCCCATATCGTATTTGAGACTTGCATGAATTATATATTGGGCTCAATCCATTGGACCTTGCCCGGTTATGACCTACATTCGTACCTCGGTTTATACCGTTCACATATTTTTCTTTAATATCATTAACCCAATAACTCATTGTCCTATTTTTTAATATATTTTTGCAAATCACCAAAAAAAAAAAAAAACTTTTTTGAAAAGTACAAGGATAACATGGTTCATAAAAATTCAAAATTCTTTCCATAAAATGATATGTTTTTAAGGGCAATAGTGTCCATATGCTACATAATTCAATAATATTTATTGAACGTAGTAAATAAGTATATTTGTATTGGAGATAGCCCCACCCTATTTTTTGTTATAAAAAATCACTGTTTTTTTATCGAAAAAGTGGTGCTTTTTGTGTTTTTTTAGAAATATATATTTTTTCAGTTTAAATTTATTTTACAGTAAAATTAAAAGTATTAATATTATTTGAAAAAAAAAAAAACTAAATGTATAAAACAAGTGAAGTCTTAATCAATTTCTTATATAAAGTATAATATGGATGTACTTGTATATATATATATATATATATATATATATATATATATATATATAAAAGAGTGTTTTCACAAATTAAAAAAAATAATTACCATCCTTACAATGAGAACTCTGAAATAATAAGTAATGTAGGGAGTAATGATTACATCATTTATCTCTTCTTTTTTCATAATAACGGAAAATAATTACCATCCCCTTGAGACCCCACAATTTCCATCTGTTAATACAGTAGAGTTCTGCTATTATACCTCAGTGGTTGAGACCCCACGTTGAGACCCCACCAGTCCACAAATTGTACTGCAAAAACATTGAGTAGGAGAAAAGCTTTTTAGAGAATGCAAAGAATTATTCCTCTATCCAAATCCAACTACAAAGGGAGGAAGCTTTCTTTCTTACGGAGAGAGTAATTTTTAGTTTGCTCACGAAAAATGAAAAGAGTACATACCTGCACGTCCATCCGTTTCTTCTTTATTGCTTGAAATATTAGAATAACTAATACCAGGAGAAAGGCCGCCAACGAGAAAATAATGGGTACCGGGGGTACGATAATTGGAGAAGGAAACATTCATTTCATCACTCCAAAGAAGCCCGCTTTTGCTTAAATCATCTTCTTCTTCTTCTTCTTCTTCATAGACAATCCTTATTCCACACTCTTTCACCTTCAACTCTTCACGCCAACAGGGATCCAAAATTTTGAAGGATACTTGAATTTGATCACCAGCCTCCCACAGATCCTCACACTTCCACGTGCTTACCCACATGTGTTCTTCTAATGGCCGTGGTAACCTGGCAAACCCTTCCGGATAGTGGCAGGTCCACGCTAAATCCTTTGTCTTATTACAAACGGTAACAACAATCAAACCAATATATTTTAAATGACCTCGTCTTCTGATCAAACAAATATTCAAGCCTTGAATTTTCCTAGCAACAGAAGAAGAAGGAATGGTATACTGTAATTTTGTTCTACCCGTTTCCCCAAAAGGAACTTTGATGCAACCTGTTGAGTCATCTTCTCCATCTGTGTAGTAGGTTTTGAAGCAACCGGGAACCCTTGTTGTATATTCAACAAAGGTGCTGAATATACCAAACTGATAAAGTACCTGCACAGTTGCACCATAACAAATCATTCATTTATTTGTAATTAATATACCAAATTCATTACCAATTGTTTCTCTGTGTGGCTTATATTGCATGTATGTGTCAGAGAGAGAGAGAGAGAGAGAGAGAGAGAGAGAGAGAGAGAGAGCGAACCTTGCCCATGCAGCCTATCGGCACTCCCAGGTTCTTTATTACTTTTCTCTCAACAATCCCTGTATTTACCAACTTGAAACAACCTTCATTTTCAATATGTTTTATCATCTCAAAATCAGTAAGCAGCCAAAAATTTTTATTCTCGAGATACAAGTCGATTACAATGCTTGGCGGATATATAACTGATTGGAGCTGTGGACAATTTCTAACAATGAGTTCCGAAAGCCTAGAATTTGATAGATTTCTGACACAATCGGGTAGTCTGGTTATCAAGTTTCCACGTAGATTCAGCGTCTCCAATGAGGATAGCCCACTAAAATACCTCGGAAAACTTTCATCTGACAGATTGCAGCCTTCAAGACTTAACTTTACTAGAAGGCGAGGTAAATGGGCGAGTGACTTGACCGGTCCTGTAGAGATATTTGGTGATGCAAATTTCACTACTCTATACCACTTTACATTTCGCTGCTCAATTGGAAACTCACCAAGATGCGAACAACCTGACAGATCCAGTGTTAAAAGAGATTCTGGTAAATCAGGAAGATCTCTCAGACTCTTGCAATCTCTAAAATCTAGCAACAGGAGTGCCTTCAGTATTCCAATAGTTTCGCACACCTTAACTAAATTAGAGCAACCTCTGAGGATCAATCTCTCAAGCTGCAAGAGTCCTCTAAAGTCAGGGGTTCGGCAAAGTTCCAGTGAGTAACTCAGATTAAGGAACCTCAGCGATTTAAGTTCCTGCGGGAAAAGAAAGCAGTAGAAGAATGTTAAAAGTGGCTGTCATTGTGACACCTTAAGTATAAAAAAATGTAACCAAATGGCATACCATGTAACCTTTCCAAACATGTTTTAATAGGCTGTGTTGCAAGTCAAAAGCAACAAGGTTCTTCAGGGGCAACTCCATGGGTACATATTCAAGAGGACATCCCTGCCAACTTATCCATCTCAATTCCTCCGGGAATTTATTACAGCGTCCAGTGAGATGTACATAATTGAGCTTCAGAAGTTTTAGATTTACCATCTTTGCAAATGAATCTATTCTCATTTCTCCTTTCTTAGAAGATAGATATCTGTCATGGACCTCTTCTTTTTTCTTATTCACGTAGTCAAGCAATCTCGTGATTAAGTGTGGATTTGCATCAGCAGCAGGAAAGCTTGGTCTGTCAGACTCCACTTTAATAATCTTCTGCCCATCAAGAATGAGGCCTTGAACAACTTCACTACCCTAAATTAAGAACATAGAAAGAAATCATAAATCATTTTCAAATGACTGGCAAAGGATGCATCAGCACAAAGTTTAGACACGTAACAATAGATTGTTTTCCATACCTTATCAGATTTCAGTACATTAAAAGAATCCTCATGAAACCACAATCTACTCCTTCTTCCAGGCTCATTGGGACATTCTTGTCTGACTATTTCTCGCCCCATATCTTGAATCACCTGATGCATCATCAACTCATTGTCATATGTTGTTGTTATCAGACATCTATCAATCAGGTTTTGGATTCCCACTGTAGCATGCAGACCGCAGTGGTCTAATATTTTTACCACGTAATCTTCTTCTTCTCCCACAAAAAAACAAGCAACATGCAAGAACAGATTTTTTACCGTCTCATCTTCCAAAGAATCATAGCTTATCTGCATGACCTTGTGGACATCAGGATTCCCAATTTCATCCCATTTTTGCAATTGCTTTTTCCAAAATATTATATCCAACTTTTTGCGTAGAGAAGAACCCAAAAGTACAAGAGCCAAGGGAAGGCCTCCACAGCGCAAGAGTATCTCTTTTGTTATCTGCGTGTATTCTTCTAGGGGAAGAAGTTGTCGAAAAGCATGCCAACTAAAGAGCTTCAGAGAGTCCTCGTCTTCTAAACATTCAACATTATGGACCATAGGGGGAATGGTGAAATCTTTCTTCAACGACCTGTTCCTAGTAGTTACTAGGATTTTACTTCCGGGACATAGCTTCTGTGGTTGTCCAAGAAGTTTTTCCAACTGCTCTGTTTCACTAACATCATCGAGGACAAGAAGGACCTTTCTATTCCATATAGCTCTCTTTATCATTACGGTGCCCTTATCGCAGTTATAAATTCTCACTTCTTCCCTTTTATTTAGAATGGTTGAAAGAAGTTCACTTTGTAAACCACAATCCCCAACCCCGATTTGATTCCACCTCGTTGCAATCCTTGCAAGGAAACAACTACCTTCAAAATCTCGAAAATATTTATTAAAAAAACATTTGGCAATAGTTGTCTTCCCTATTCCACCAATCCCACAAATGATGAGCACATTATTGTCCGAGGATCTATCTTTCAACCATAAGTCAATCCCAATGGATCGATAATTCATTCCAACTAAGCATTCGGGGACATCTAAAGTCTTGCGGTTCGGTAGACTCTTTTCAACCTCACACACAATTCTACGAATGAATTCTGTTTCGGGCCTGAAAAGTGCAACAAACCCAATTTAAAAAATTGCTTTAATACTTCATATAAATTCACACAAATTAACTCTCAATTGGCACAATTCATGTAGAGTTAAAATAGTATATACAGAAAATTAAAATTAAAAAAATGTCTATAAATTTGTTTCCTCAAATTATATCCATAGGTTTTGTGCTTTAAACTAGACCTGAGACTAATCCTCAAGATACTGTCTCGCTGAAGCAGGACTTCTTAGATAGTTGTTGTGTAAGTACTTGAAATTGATACCAATTAGTGGATTAAATGAATTACAACTATCAGATCCACAACTCGGTTAAAAGCATGCTGTACCAATTTATATATATCGGGAAATGAAGCTACTGATGAAGAAGGAAACAAACATACCCGCCCTTGCCCTTGTCACTGTCCAAGGTAAATCCACTCAGGCCAGCAGCTTCAGTAAGAGCTGCCTTCCACATATTGATCTTGTCCAGCCCAACATAACCTTTCTCTATGTGTCGATTCAACGCTTCTTTGTAGCTTCCCCTTTGGTATCTGACATCAGATGCATCCACCCGGTAGAAGATGGGTAAAACCTTATGATCACCTTGTATCTTCTGTTGTTCAAGAATCCTCACTAATTCATCAAGGCACCAACTGGAAGACGCGTACTTCTCAGAAAAGACAATAACCGAGACAGATGACTCTTTGATTGCCTTCTCAAGTTGTTGTTTGAGACTTTCTCCGCTTTCCAGTTCATCGTCGTCTCTGAAAGTATGGATCCCAGCTTGTATCAAATGATAGTAGAGGTGATCAGTGAAAGTGTTGCGGGTGTCTGAACCTCTGAAACTCAAAAAAACATCATATCGATCGTAATGATCGTAATAATGAAGATTGCAGCTTCTCTTTCTTTTCAACGAAGATGTACTAGCAGAGTCCTCGTAGTCACTCAAAATAACCATTGAATCAAAAATGCAATATTGGGATGTATTAGAGATTTAAGAAACAAAGAGCTTGAGGGTACATCATATCTCTCTGACTAAGATGCAATGAAATCCGAAATAATTGTATTACTTTCACAATCATGAACAGAGAGAGTTGGTAGTATCGCGATTGGTTCTTTAAGTCGTCCACTACTATTAAACTGTTAAAGTCTACGCTTATTTTGACTAATATGGTGAGTGGATGAATTCAAATTAACTACTCCCTTCGTCCCATTTTAATTGAGCCTTGACATTTTTGCATGTTTTTTAAAATTTATTTTTTAAAAATGAGTAAAGAATTGAAAGTGGGTAGAAGATTAAAGGAGAGAGAATATAAAAGTTAAAAACATTTAATAAGAGAGAGAATGAGTGTGACGAATAGTAAGTTAATGATTGGTTTTTTTGTAAATATTTAAAATTATAAGGGTATGAGAGTAAGTACCGTTAAGGACAAAGCCGGTGTTTAATCCAACTCAGGTCCTCGGGTGTGAGAGTAAGATCTCTGAAGAGTTTATAATTGAGAACAAAACGTGAGATTGTCTTGGTGTGTGTTTAGGGTTTAGACAATGTGGCTTACAAATATGAATTTGACACTTACCTTGTCCATGGGGACAAATGTTGATATTTATAGTAAGGAGGAGCTGTTCGCTGACGTCAGCCCCAAGGATATCTTTGACCTAGGACACGTGTCCGCGCCTGGTTGACTCTGTCAGTAAAGTAAAATTCACTGCAGAGGAATGTCGCTGATGTGGACAGGGACAGAGGGAACAAACCCAAGTTGGTGCCGCACCTTAATGGCCTTAATGGCATAGTGGGTGCCTGAGTCTGGTATGAGACCGCGGTTAACATTTTTGGTGCGGTCAACAAGGTTGACGCGGGAACGAATGTTACGATCCTGACTTCCGCGGTCACCCTTCTGGTGGTCTAGCTGTCCGCAGTCTTGACTCTAGCGGTCTAGGGAGATCCGCGGTCTTGACTTTGGCGGTCTAGTAAGATCCGTGGTCTTGACTCTGGCGGTCTAGTATATGCCACGTCATACCTGACCTTTGGACTAGATCGAGCTTTGTCCCGATCTAGAATGTCCGGGCTCATTAGTGGCCCCTAGCTTCGAGCGAGAGATCATTTATGGTCTGAGCGAGGAGCTATATTTGCTAAGCTCGGTCTGCGGTCAGATAAATTTTCCGCGGTCACAAGTGTTGTGTTTTTTCGCTGGTTTTGCTTTGACTCCCTTTTGCTTGGCACATGTGAGGAGCACGTGAGGGGTGTTGAGAGTAGGTTTGGATGGACTTTTCCCAGGCCAGAGAGCGCGGTCCCAGTTAGGGTTTCTGCCAGCTCCTACCCTAGCCCCAACGAATCCGAGGAGCTTCAAGTCGCCCTAGCCTTATATTTAGCCAAGTTCGTGACTGAGAAAGTTCATCCTATTTTCGATGTGGGCGCGATCATAAACAACGAGTCGTTGTTGATCTTTTCGGGAGTGGCACCCCAAAGAGAGGGTAGCTACTATGCCTCCAGGGTGGCTATTGAGCCCCTGCTGCGTGATCCTGATTGGAGGGTTCACGAATTTTTTGATTTTGAGTCCAATTGCAAGACGTGCATGATGGGCGCGGTCTGTGAGCCTCCAGCTTGGATCGGTCCGGTCTCTATTTTTTCCCTGCTTTGAATTGTTTTATACTTGTTTTTCACTTTCGCTGAACTGCGATCTGACCAACTTTTTCTTTATTTATTGCAGATCCCTTAGATCCCTCAATGGCCCACAAGCTAAACCCCCAACAAATGAAGGCGGCCAAGGCGCGCCAAGCTGCAGCTGAGGCAAAGGCCAGGCAGGAGGCCTTGAACAAAGTTGCTGCTGACGGGGTCTCCTTGCCCGTCCAAGATAAAACTCTGGCGCCCTGCTCGCCGGTGTCCGCGAAATTCCTGCGGCCAAGGAGCTGCCCCCTAGACCGCCGCAAACACATTCTGGCCGTGGCCGCGGTCCTCCTGTTGATCGCACCGTTTCCACCGGCCCACTACTAGAAACTGGCCCTTTACCGACGGAAAATTCCGTCGGTAAAACCCAATTTCTGTCGGTAATGTGGCTTTACCGATGGACGGGTTCCGTCGGAGTCCGTCGGTATATTCTGGTTGGTAATGCTGGCGGAATTTTCTGTCGGTAATGCATATATATTCGTCAGAAATTATCCGTCGGTAGGGAACCTCGCCAGCCGATGAACGACGTTATTGCCGGAGAGATTACCGGCGGATTGGTCCGTCGGTAATCACAATAGCAATTCCGACGGATATGTCCGTCAGTAAGGCTTAATTTACCGGCGGAATTGTCCGTTGGTAAGGAAGGAGGAACAACAAAATTACCGACGGAATTTTCCATCGGTAATCTGTCCAGAATAAAAAAAAAATTCTGTTTTTATTTGTAAACCACCTGTAAAAGGCTGTAACCTGTTTTAATCAAATACCAACATGTTTAAACAAACACCAAAATTTTCAAACAAACACCAACAACCTGTTTCGCTTGAACATCAAATAAAATACAAGTGCCACAACCACCATCCAAATCAAGCGAAACCGGTTGGGAAAGGGGAAGGGGAAAGGGAAAGGGAAAGGGTAAAGGGTAAGGGGAAAGGGTAAAGGGGAAAGGGAAAAGGGAAAGGGTTTTAAAACTACTTAAGTTTGATTACATGTCAAATAAAATACAAGTTTAATGACCACGATCGCTACCGCTACCGCTACCACCAATTCGCCTACCACCATCCACACTTCGCCTACCACCATCCACACTTCGCCTACTAGTGCCACGACCACCATCCAAATCAAGGTATTGATCGACTGATGAGGCAGAGGCATTAGCGCTAGTAGGTTGCTGTTGTTGCAAATTTCCCATTTGGGCCATTATTTGTTGCATGCGCTCCTCAAACTGGCTTCACTCTTCCCGAAGTCGTTCCTCCAAACGTTCCTCCATCTGGCTCTGCAATTAGCTATGCAATTGGCGATATGAATCTTCTCGCTCAAGACGCTCTTGCTCCACTCGCTCAAGACGCTCTTACTCCAATTGCCTTTGTACCTCTCTCTGAACCCGAGCATCGAACGTCTCTTGATCCACATTCTGACTGCCGGGGGAAGAAGAAGAAAAGTATTGCGAAGTATGGCTGGGGTATGGCATGTCAAAGTACCCAGCACCATGCGGCCCGAATCCAGGCAAGCGATCTCCCTTTGGTTGCCTGTCTTGGAGGACAATGGCCGTCCAATGTTTTTCACGAAAGGCGGGCCGCTCGGTGCTCCCAGGATCCATATTCTTCCTGGAAAAAAAAACATTATCCAGTATGGTAGAAAACAATATTTCTTTAACTAAATAATTTATAATTTACTAATAGAAAATACTATTGTAGCGATGCGGAATTTCTTCCTCCTTTTTATTGCTGATTTGTTTATGTAGAGTGGCCACCTATATTATTATGAGGAAATATAGAAAAACCAATTTGAAAGATTTTGTGTTCGGGACATAAGTGATGGATTTGGAAGGTCAAGGAGCAATGCATTCACCAAATTCGAAGATCGGTCTTGCTTTAAGGGGGTTTTCAAATAGACAATTTTTAAGAAAACAATTCATTTAATTAGAATTAAACGAAATATGGGATTGATTGCTTCGAGACCATCTCCATGATTTGGAGAGGATCTAGGCCGATCTCATATTTGATGTGTTTATACCACTCTAAAAATCAGTTAGAATAGGTAGAGAAAGAAAAGATGATTACCTCTAGGTCGAGAGGTGATTTAGGCAGAGTTCCGCCTCGATTCTTGACTTGAATCTCGGTGTTCGTCGAGCAACAAGGTTGATGGACGAATTTGTGTTATTTTTAGGGTGATTTGTAGGAGTCTTTCAAGGAGAGAAACCAACAAGTTGTGTGTGATTTGTGTGTTTGTGTAACCACCTCCAAATGACTAGAAGTCCTCTAGTATTTATAGGGGTTGAATGACTTGGTCACCAAGATTAGGAGACTCAAGTGGATTAGGAGATCATCCTAGGAAGCTTCCAGATACCCTTTATCAGTGGATACCCGGATTGGATGAGTTTTATCAAGAAAAGAACTTGAAATCGACAAGGAAAGTGATTCTGTACATTCTGCTGAACCATTGTCTCGCGCGAGACACGCCTTGTCTCGCGCGGGACAAGGCTTCACAAAAGACTAATTTGTCCTCCCTTGATATCTCGTATGCAGTTTAGTCCAAACTAACGGCCGTTAGTCAAAACTTAACGAAACATGATGAAATGGTGGATTTCTACTCTAAAACCGAAAGCGAGACTTAGAGTGGTATAACTCTGATACGATAGGTTCAGAATGGGGTATCTACAGAGCCCCTCAGCGATAAGTCTTATGGAAGAAGTCATGTCGTCGATAGAAAAGACATCATTCTGAATATCGGGATGGTCGTGCCTGAAATTACCCGGATCCGGCTCGCGCGCGAGCCTCAGCATCACGCGTTTAGGTTCGGAGAGGAGGAGGTGTCTCGCTGCGTTTTGTTTGTAGAGTCGCCACGCCATTTTGATTTAGCCCAAAACATTGAAAAAAGGCTTAGTTTAAAAAGTGTTGTTGTGTGATGAGATTTTTGAGTTCGGAGGTCAGGTTACGACTCGGGAAGGGTATAGTAAATGCACCCGAGTCACCTCGTAAAAACAAGTCTTTCGGTACCCCTTCTTTCTTTAAAAGTTGTGTGTGTGTGTCTGTGCTTTTAAAAATGCATGCTGTATATAATGTCTACATTGCACGCTATGTATTGAAATGTATTGAAATAGTAATGGAAGGAAGCCTTACCAATGTTGGTTCGTGTCTGTATTCCGCTGGGAAATAGTGTTTGAGTGTGGAATAGTGCTCCGGGATGGACCGGGATGGCGTCGGGACGTGCAGGTGTCTGCGGACAGAGCTTCGGCGTGCCTCGGGATTGTCAGGTGTGTACTCAGGCAGAGTTTTGTCGTGCGTTGGGATCACAGGGATCATTGACTGGACTCAGGCAGAGGTTTGTCGTGCGTTGGGAGCGTCTCGGGAGCGCTCAGTAGAGCTTCAGAGTACCACTAGGGGCCTCGAAATGCTTCGGAGGGAACCGAAAGGGACCGGGGTTGCCCTGAAGGGTCTTAGAGGGGCTGCCTGAAGGCTGGGAGAGAGGAGAGAAGAGGGAGGTGTGAAAAATATGATGGGGGAGCCCTCTATTTATAGGGTCTAGATTCTGGCTAGTTGTGTCGTACGACACTGTCAGCCATTACCAGTTTTTTGGTTTTCATGGATTTAAGGGAATATTGTGGACTTTAAGGGGATTTTGCAATAATTATGTCTGGGAAGCAAAGTGGTCCGCACGGACATGCTATGCCTTTCCAATTTTTCCAAAATTCCCAAAAAGTCCTTTTGAGCTTTTTTATCCCAGAAAGGCCCCCCTTGGGTTGGTTGGTGGTTTTTGGGGTTTTTGAGGGCTACGGGTGTTTGAGACTGCGTTTGAGTGAGTCTGCGGTGTTTCTCGGGTGTCTGGCAGGGAGTGATCCAGATTGGGGTACTTACAGAAGCCCCTCAACGACGTCACTTATAGACGTCGATAAGATAAGGGTCCTAATCTGGATCGCGTGCTGGGAGAGGATGTGACCGTGTAGGTCGATTCGTGAGGACGTGGTGGTGTCCTGATGTGATGTAACCGCTAAGGTTGGCTGTGAGGACATGGTAGTGTCCTATTATGTGACCGTTTAGGTCAGTTGGCTGGATCCTGTGATAGGATTCCTACGTATCCCTAGAGGGAATCAAGCCTGATCGTAGTTCGTGTGTGGAGGGTGAGTGTTGTCGTGCATGGGGACGTGTGATGTCCTCTGACTGAGACTCTATGTGTGGATGTGTCGATATCCTGTGGGTGACCATTTAGGTCGGTTGGCTGGACCCTTTGATAAGATTCCTACGTATACCTAGCGGGAATCAAGCCTGATCGTAGTTCAGAGGTGTGAAATCGTGAGTCTATGAGGACGTGGTGGTATCCTAAGGTGATGTGACCGCCGAGGTCAGTTGTGAGGACGTGGTGGTGTCCTGAAATGGAAATGTTACGGTCTTCCGAACCGGGTAATTTAAAGCCTTCCGGGCTACGGATGATGATGAGGACATGTTATGTCCTCTAACTGAGGTTGTGCCATGTGTGAGGACGTGACTTGTCCTCTGGCTGAGGTTGTGCCATGCGTGAGGACGTGTCTTGTCCTCTAACTGAGGTTGTGCCGTGCGTGAGGACGTGTCTTGTCCTCTGAATAAGGTTGTGCCATGCGTGAGGACATGACTTGTCCTCTGACTGGGGTTGTGCCATGCGTGAGGACGTGACTTGTCCTCTGACTGAGGTTGTGCCGTGCGTAAGGACGTGACTTGTCCTCTGACTGAGGTTGTGCCGTACGTGAGGACGTGACTTGTCCTCTGACTAAGGTTGTGCCGTGCGTGAGGACGTGCTTTTCCCTCTGACTGAGGTTGTGTCGTGCATGAGGACGTGCTTTGTCCTCTAAGGTGATGTCGTGTATGAGGACGTGCTTTGCCCTCTGACTGAGGTTGAAAGTGTTTGTTCTTTGGTTCATGAGCAAGAACCTGGCGAGGCCTTTTATGAGGCATGCTGGCTTTGTGCTTGATTTTGAGAGGCGTGATTGCCTTGTGTTTTGTTTTTTGTGAGGCATGATTGCCTCGTGTTTTGACTGCTGGGGAAAGGTTGGACTTACGATGACTGCCGGAGTGAATGAATTGTGAAGGCATTCGTGCTTTAGGATGTGTATTCAAAGGCTTTTCACGCCTTGGAATTTGTGTTGTGGAGACGTTTGGGGCCTTGAGATTTGTGTTTGGAGGCGTTTGCGCCTTTTGTCTTACCGTTTAGTGGGCGAGGGTCGGACTTACGATGACGGCCGGTGTTTTATCTGTTGGGGATATGTGGTCTTGTACGGGTTTGCAAGAATTCCCTTTTTGACCTTTGTCCGCTGGGGAAGGGGTTCGGGCTTACTTTGATGGCCGGTGTTTATTTTACTGTTTAGTGGGCGAGGTTCGGACTTACGATGACGGCCGAGGTTAGTTTGGTTGGGTGAAGGACCAAACTGCATTGAATTTGCTGAAAAAGACCTTTGGACGGCCAGGGGCAAAGATTATAAGGGCAAAAGGGTAATCTCGCCAGGAGACGCAAAGTGGTCCACACGGATCCACTTCTTTTGCAAAGTGGTCCGCACAGATTGGCTGTGAAAATTGATTTTCCAAAATCAAAATCAGATTTCAGCAATGATGCATTCCTCCATTTTTCCATCTTCAGTTCGAACGAGGGAGAGAAAAATCTTGAGTTTCGCTCAAAATTTTCTAGGGAATTCTTCCGAGTTGCTTGAATTGCTTGTCATGGCGGAAAGAATTAGACGAGGTCGTCGCCAAAGGAGTCAAGGAGCCATCGAGAGGAGATTGGATCTCCAAAGGAATTGCTCTTCCTTTGTGCCTTCGTCAAGGAATCCGGACGTGTTATATCCGGATGCAGAGGTGCACAACTTGCGGGGGAGGATCGCAAGGGAGGTAAGAAATCAATTTTTGCTTTGATTCTTGTTTGAAGTGTTGTATGCTAGAACTAGGTTTTAGTTTTCGCATATTTTGGGGCTTTTGCTGTTGCCATGCTTGTTTTGTGAAATTCATGGTGAATTGTTGAAATTGAGCATGTAAGAATTGTGGGTATGTGATTTTTTGTGCAAAAATGTGGCGATTAGCTCTTATTTGTAAAAATAAAGTGCCTCTCTTTTTTGAAATGCATGCTTCAGTGATTTGTACCTCATGCTATTTTCGTATGTACATTGTGAAAAAATAGTCGTGTAGGGACGGACTTTGTGTGAAAAATTGCCGTTTAGAGACGGACTTTTGTGTGCAAAGTTTATGTGCAAGGTGTGTGCCTTGTTTTTGTGACGGAATTTTGTTGAAAAACATGGTGACTTGTGTGCCGTATTTTTGTGACAGACTCCGTGGGGAAATATATGTACAATGTGTGCCGTGTTTTTGTGATGGGCTTTTGTTGGAAAATTGCCGTTTAGAGACAGATTTTTGAAGATGTGTCACGTAGGAACGGATCCCTCTTTTGAGAAAATTGTATTAGATTTGCCGTGTTAGGACGGACTTTGCATTTTGAAAATGTGACGTGTGGCCGTGTTTTTGTGACGGGCTTTTGTGTTTTGCCATGTTGGTACGGAATTTTATGCTTTTGCCGTGTTGGGACGGACTTTTATGTTTTTGTTGTTTTTTTTTGTATATTTGCTTTAAGTACCGTTATTGACGTACCTTTGCTTTGTTTACCTGCAGGATGAGGTGCCTTCGTCTGGGAAGGCGAAGAAAATGAAGTCACGAGGGTCCCTTGAGGCTATGGTTGCGGTGTGGCAGAACCTTCCGGAGAACTCCAGGGATGGCAGACCAAGTCCTAAGAGGGTGGTCTTTGATTCTGGTTTGGGTGTGTTCGTTGAGAACCTCGTCGGATTTGCGGAGACGCAGAAGAACAAATGCGTCTTCTTGGCTATGTCCGAGTACTGGTGGGACACCACGCATACCTTCCATTTTAGCTGGGGAGAGGTGATGGTGACTCCTACCGATTTTGCGGTGATCACTGGGCTTTCCTTCAAGGGAGGGCCGGTGAGATGGCGGGACAGGATGTCCGATGGGGTGCTGGCGAAGCTGCTGGGATTTAGGCCCTACCCTCGTAAGGACTTGGGCATGTTGTACAGCGATGTAGAGGCGTAGATCACGGCCAACATCGGGGCTTATCGCCGGAGCACTGGGTTGGTGACGGCTGAGCAGCTGGCGCGCTCTTTTCTGTGGTTTGCTCTTTCCGAGACTTTGTTCTCGAACCATGCCTCTTCCGCTCTGTTCCCTATGCTGGAGATTTTAGTGGATTTGGAGAGGGTTGGTGAGATTGCTTGGGGCGAGGCGGGCTTGGCCGAGCTCTACTTTGCTATGGACAGGTTTAGCCGGGGTTTGGCCAGTTCCCTGGGATGCTTCGATTTTGCACTGGAGGTATGAGTTTATTGCTATTTGTAGTTTAGCAGTTTATCATTTATCCGTCTTCTTTTCTTTTGTTTTGAGCCCTTTCTGCTTTTTATTGCAGGTGTGGTGCTATGAGATCTTTCGGTGCCAGCCGTGGGACCGGGAGGATGAGGCCATGACGGCCTACCCTGCTATGCTGTGCTGGGCCCGCCCTTTGAGGAGGAGGAGGACGACCAGAGGGAAGCTCACCGTTGCATATCGGGATGTACAGGTCTTCCTGGAGAGGGATAACCCGGCGGGGTTTGAGCTGTACCCTTGGACTCGGTATGGCGATGACGAGCTTGAGAGTGGTCCCGCGGTGACATGGTAGAGGAGATGCTGCGGGACCTTACTTGCGATGTCATGTATCTGGGGGAGATGGTCTTCTGGCAGCATTGCCCAGGTGTTCCCCCTATGGCTCCGAGGGATCCGCCCTTCGGTATGATGCATCCTCGTGACATGGAGGTGCTGGAGCACGAGAGGTACTTGGATAGCGTGAGTGTCGAGGAGTTCATCCTGTATGGCGAGGAGTATGGGGCCTTTTGTTAGGCGGAAGCTGAGGACGCCGCAGGTGTTAGCGAGGGAGAGGAAGGATGGCCCGCCACGTCCCCTAGATGTTCCAGTGCCTGGGACGGACTTTACGTATGTCCGCGGGGACTCTTCGAGGAGGAGGGTGTCGGTGCCCATCCCAGAGCAGGCTACTGCTGCTTATTAGGTTGACCCGGATGCTCCGGTGAGTGTGCTTACTCTTTTCCATCTTGGCATCTTTTCTATATTTTTCTCTTTTTGTCGAGTATGATTGTATCTCTTTTGCTGAGCGTTTCTTTGGTAGTTTGCTTGCACAGGTCTTGGGGAGATCCTTTGATACGCTGACCCGTCGGTTTGTGGGGATGAGGTCTTTTGCGAAGAAGTTCGCGGGGAAGTTGTCTTGCAGGTCTTCGCGGCGCGGGCCGGCTTTTGAGCCGATGTCTTCGAGGTATTCTGTGGATATTCCTTCGTCGAGGGCTGAGCCAGGGTCACAGCCGGAGGTATCGGTTCGGGGGCGGCATAGTCTTAACTCTTGATGCAGGGACGTCTTCGGGGGCCCAGAGGCCACAAAATCTTCATCAGTTCTTTCCTCCGCCGGATGCACAGGGAGAGGGTTCGTTGGCGCATCCCTTCTATGTTCCTTTCACCGGGTTTGATCCTTCAGAGTACTTCGAGTACTCGCCTCAGGAGGGGGTCCAGTATTCCGATGACGAGGGTGTGACTGGCGAGTTTGCCGAGATGCCGGATTTCTTGTTTGTGGAGGTTGATGACGATGAGTCGGAGTAGGGCTCATTTGCTTTCCCTCTTTCTGTTGTTTTTTTTTGTTTAGCAACATACATTTTGTACCTGTAATAAAACATTTGTATATGCACAACAAAGTATTTTATTTGAGATGTAATACCGTTTTTGTGATTCCCGTGATCGACCTAGGAATTATTGCTAGTTTATTATTTTTTGTGCATGTCACATGAGTTGGGAATGCATTTGTGTTTAGTGTATGGTGGCCGAAAAAGGCTTTGGCCAGGCTTTTGAGCAGTTTGGGGCAAGGTCCCGCCGAGAGCAGTAGCTGTTTTGCAGTTTGCTGAAAACGTGGGACCAGGTGACAATGTGGTCCCCACGGACACAACCAGCATGCAAAACGGTCCATGCTGACGTGCCTTGCTTTTGGTGAGGAAATAAGATCCACAGAAATTCTGGACTTCCCCCACTTCCCATTTGCAGTCATTTCGAGCTTTCTTCCTCATTTCTCTAGAAACCTCCATTTTTGCCATGGATTCTTCGTCCGTTCCGAGAGTTTTGCCGAGGATTTCGAAGGAGAGGCAAGAGTTCTTCCTTGAGCGACTCAATACGTGGATGAGGCACCATATTAGGCACAACAAGCGGGCTTTCGAGGTGATATTTCGACTCTGCTCGGTTTGGTCCCTTAGGGAATTAGTTCCTGATTGGGAATTGTTGCGGGCTGCCGCGAAGTTCTGGGATGTTAGGAGGCACATGTATAGCTTCTCTTACAATGAAGTGATGCCCACCTTTGAGGATTTTCGGGCTTTGATTGGAGGACTGGAGGTGGAGGCCATCTCGCTTCCTTTGATTGGCGGTGCAGCCATGAGCGTGAAGCTTGCATGCTTTCTTCGGACTTCGTTGGAAGAAGTGCAGGGTATGACTTTTGATTCTGGTTATATTGACATTTCTGCGCTGCCGGAGAGGTTTATGAGTGATGACGAGAGTGACGTCTCGTGGTATGCATTTGCCTTGTGCGTGATAGGGTCAGCTCCCTTGGGGTATGCGATGGCGCTTTGCTGGATGTAGTAGGGCACTGCAGAGCCGGGGAGGATATTGCTCCGTTGGTGCTGGGAGAAACCCTTCATTTCATTGATCCCCTGGCAATTGGGGATAGGTTCATGAGAGGGGGAAGCCCCATTTTGCTCACTTTGTGGTTGCGAGAGAGGCTTCAAGCCATGCCTGAGTCTCCGGTGTCTCTTAGCCCGTGGACGTTTGCTTGGCGACCTCTTGTCTTGGATATGGATCAGTCGGCCTGGGAGAGATGGATGGCACAGCTTGGTACACTTCAGATTTGCTGGTGGGTTCAGCACTGGGGGATTGAGACTAGGATGGTCTTTCAGGAAGGTTCCTATGTTGTCAGAGTTCCAGGGTTGTCTTGGTCCTCCTTCTATATTCCGTCGCTCGTTTCCCGGCAGTTCGGGATGAGGCAGGAGCCTTTGCTGGGCTGGGATGACATTGCCACTGTGGAGGTGGCTTCTCTTTGTATGGCTGAACATACCCCGTATGAAAAATTGGTTTTAGGAGAATGGGACGGGAGATATGTAAAAGTGCATGAAAAGGAGTCGCCATGCCGTTTTTAATGGAAAACATTGAAAAATCAATTTGAAATCAAAGATAGGGTTCGGGGGTCAGGTTACGTGTTGGGAAGAACCGAGAGTTCACCCAACACGCCTGGTAAACGAGTCTTTCAACAACAAACATCCAATGTATTCATAAATGTGTGCAAACATATAGGACGAGAAATGTGATAAATGTATTTTATTGATAAAATGAGATAGATACAACTCGTGAACCGCTTGGTACAAAGGGGGGCCACATCCCAGTTACAAAACTATGAACATATTACAATTGAGAAAGTGGCTTCTGCAGAGTGGAAAGATGTGTCGCGTGACACAGGATCTGCTTGGCTAGTTGTGTCGCGTGACACAGGACTTAGCCCGGCAGGTTGTGTCGCGTGACACAAGATGCCAATATGCAGAAACCTTACAGGCTGAAAGCAGAATGAACTGAGATCTATCCAGATCGAATTATAACATCAATTCTACTCAGCAAACACATGAATCAACATCTAATCGATTAAGGGGGTGTGGATATGGGGTGATCCACACTCCCTTGATGAACAAACCACAATTACACCAAGATCAACCCATAAACATGAGATAATACCAAACAAAGTAACTTAAACAGAGAGATTGCGATTGTAACTTAACAATTAGAGCAGATGGAGTCTAATTATCAAATCAAATGAATAAAAATTGCATGAATTATGAAAAGAGCAAATAGAAGAGAGAGGGGGAAGGAGGGTGTTTGTTACCCTTGTAGATCCACAATCCTTATACCAAGTCAGATATAAGGACCTTCAATTGTCATCTACAAAACCGGATTGAGCTTAGAAAGGATGGTGGATTGAGGATCTAGGTTATGGTGTAAGAGTTGGATTGAATTGAGGGAGAAAAGGGGAGAGTTGGGTATGAGAGAGGGAGAATTGTGTGTGTTTTGCTGTGTGTGTTACACTACTACTTGGGCAGAGTAACAGTAAGTCGAAAGGGATCAGAAATGAGAGGGGGAGGTGAAATAGCCCGGATCCGAGAGGCAGCGCGCTCGCGCCCCGGCATCTGGCATTTCCCCCCGCCTCGCAGCGGTTCGTTTCGTTGGTTGTGTCTCGCCGTTTGTTTTCGCATTTGTAGAGTCGCCACGCCGTTTTTATTAAGCCCAAAACATTGAAAAAGGGCATCAGTTTAAAGATAATTTTAAACTGTTTTTGTGTGATGAGATTTTGAGTTCGGAGGTCAGATGACTCCTCGGGAAGAGAATATTAGAATATTAGAGCTCACCCGAGTCGCCTCGTAAAACGAGTCTTTCGAATACCCCTAATATCCTTTAAATGTTGTGTGTGTGTGTGTGCTTTTAAAAATGCATGTCAGTATCGGATGTCTACATTGTATGCTATGTATGGAAATGTATTGAAATAGTGTAGGAAGGAAGCCTTACCAATGTTGGTTCGTGTCTGTCTTCCGCTGAGGAATAGTGTTTGAGGTCGGAGTAGCGTTCCGGTACGGATCGGGATTGCTTCGGGAGGAGTCGGTTGTCTGCGGACAGAGTTTCGGCGTGAGTTGAGGTTGCAGGCTGCGTTCGGGCAGAGGTTCGGCGTGCGTGGGGATCGTCGGGATCACTCAGGCAGAGGTTCGGCGTGCGTTGGGGTGGCAGGAGTCACTCGGGCGCAGATTTCGCGTGGTTTGGGATCGCCGGTTTGACTCGGAAAGAGCCGAGACACCGTGGAAAGACCAGGCAAGGCCTCGGAGTACCACGAGGGGCCTCAGAGTACCTCGAGAGTGCCTCGGGGCAGCGCGAAAGCGTCGTGGGAGCGCTCGGGGAGGCTTCGGAGCACCACAAGGGGGCTCGGAAGGCCTCGGAAGGATCCGAAAGGGGCCGGGAATGCCTCGGAAGGACTTAGAGGGGAAGCCAGAAGGCCTAGGGAGGAAGAGAGAAGTGGGAGGTGTGAAAAATGAGGGAGGGGGAGCCCTCTATTTATAGTGTAGGAAAACTGCAAAGAGGTCCGTACGGACCTCTTAGGTAATTATAGATTTCCGGGATTTGAGGGAATCTCGTGGACTTTAAGGGGATTTTCGTAATGATTATGTCTGGTGCAAAAAGGTCCGTACGGACCTTTTGGCATGCAAAGAGGTCCGTACGGACTTTCCATGCTCTTGTGAATGTGATGGCAAGCTAGCTCTCGTCGAGAGCTTTCCAACCATATATGGCACGTCTCAATCGGAGTTCGTATGAAGGAGTTATGAAGGAAGTTTGCCTCCGGTTTTGTCTGGAGAGCGATCCAGATTGGGGTACTTACAGAAGCCCCTCGGCGACGTCACTTATGAAAGAAGTGGGGTCGCCGATAAGATAAGGGTCCTAATCTGGATCGCGTGCTGGGAGATAATGTGACCGGGAAGGTCAGTGTGAGGACGTGGTGGTGTCCTATTGTGTGACCGTTTAGGTCAGTTGGCTCCCTGTGATAGGATTCCTACGTATCCCTGGCGGGAATCAAGCCTGGTCGTAGTTTGGGTGTGGGGTGAGTGTTTTGTGAATGCGGGCGTGGTGGTGCCCTGAAGTGTCGTGTGACCGCCGAGGTCAGTGGTAAGGACGTGGTGGTGTCCTGGGTGACCGCATAGGTCGATGGCTGGACCCTGTGATAGGATTCCTACGTATCCCTGGCGGAAATCAAGCCTGGTCGTAGTTCAGAGGTCATGAAATTGTGAGTGCGGGCGTGGTGGTGCCCTGAGGTGTTGTGTGACCGCCGAGGTCAGTGGTAAGGACGGGGTGTTGTCCTAAGATGTGGTGACCGCCGAGGTCAATTGTGAGGACGTGGTGGTGTCCTGGGATGGAAATTTTACGATTTTCCGAATCGGGTGGTTTAAGGCCTTCCGGGCCGGAGATAGTGATTTGGGAGATTTATATGGTCTTCCGGACCGAGTGATTTAAAGCCTTCCGGGATGGGGATTGTGTGAGGACTTGAATCGTCTTCTGAATGGGGTTATGCCACGCGTGAGGACTTTGAATCGTCTTCTGGCGGCGGTTGGTGCCACGCTGGAGGACTTTGAATCATCTTCTGGCGGCGGTTGGTGCCACGCGGGAGGACTTTGAATCGTCTTCTGGCGGCGGTTGGTGCCACGCGGGAGGACTTTGAATCGTCTTCTGGCGGCGGTTGGTGCCACGCGGGAGGACTTTGAATCGTCTTCTGGCGGCGGTTTTGGAGGCATGGCTGCCTTGTGCTTTGATTGCGAGAGGTGTGAATGCCTTGCGCTTTACCTGCTGGGGAGAAGGTTGGACTGCCGGTGCTTGCGTTGCCGTTGAAGTGGGCAATGATGACGGCCGGTGATTGCTTCACCATTTGGCATTTTGGAGGCGCTTCGTGCCTTGGGATTTGTACTCGGAGGTGTTGGCTCCTTCTTGTGCTTGTTTTGCCGTTGAGTGGGCAAGGATGTTGGTCGGTGCTGGGGATATGCAGTCTTGTACGACTTCCCTTTGACTTGTTCGGGAGGAGCTCGGCTTACTTTGATGGCCGGTGCTTGCGTTGCCGTTGAAGTGGGCTAGGTTCGGGCTTACACCGACCGCCGGCTTGAATTGTCGGGATGCATGACCTTGTAGGGCCCTTTTCGCCGAGGAGATGACTTCGGACCTCTTTTGAGGAGCCAGCCGGTGCCGAGTTGCCGTTGAGCGTTTTGGAGGCATCTTGTGCCTTGATATTCGTGGCCGGGAGGTGTTGGCTCCTTCTTGAATTGCCGTTGAAGTGCGAGGACCGGTCTTACATCGACGGTCGGCTTGCGCTGCCGTTAGCTGGCCTAGGTTCGGGCTTACACCGACCGCCGTGGTCAATTGCCGTTGAAGCTGGGCAAAGACCGGTCTTACGTTGACGGCCGGTGGTTGAATTGCCGTTGAAGTGGGCGAGGTTCGGGCTTACACTGACTGCCGGGATTGAATTGCCGTTGAAGCGGGCGAAGACCGGTCTTACGTCGACAAATGCCGGCGCTAAGGCTGCCGCTGGAGCGGGCGAGGTTCGGCTTACACCGACCGCCGGGATTGAATTGCCGTTGAAGTGGGCGAAGACCGGTCTTACGTTGACGGACGGGGGTTGAATTGTCGTTGGAGTGGGCGAGGTTCGGGCTTACACTGACTGCCGGGGATTGAATTGCCGTTGAAGTGGGCGAAGACCGGTCTTACGTTGACGGCCGATGCTTGCGTTGCCGTTGGAGTGGGCGAGGTTCGGGCTTACACTGACTGCCGGTGCTTGAATTGCCGTTGAAGTGGGCAAGGACCGGTCTTACGCTGACGGCCGGTGGTTGAATTGCCGTTGAAGTGGGCGAGGTTCGGGTTTACACTGACTGCCGGGGATTGAATTGAAGGGTTAGGGACCATTCTGCACTTGGATTTGCTGGAAAAGGCCTTAGGACAGCCAGGGGCAAAGATTATAAGGGCAGGAAAGTAATTTGGCCACCCCTTGCAAAGAGGTCCGTACGGACCAACCTGGCTGCAAAGAGGTCCGTACGGACCACTTTGGTTTTTTACAGTTCCCAGGTTTTGACTGGGTTTAAATGCCGAGGCTCCCCCACTTCTTCTTCCTCGCCCGTGAACCAAAGAGAGAGAGAGAGGAAAAAACCTCCATTTTTACCAAAATCCTCCATTTTTTCGCTTGAATCGCTTGCAATGGCGGAAGGATCTCGAAGGAATCGTCGTCAACGCAGTCAAGAGGTGGTCGAGCAACGGATGGAGCTCCAAAGAAATTGGATTTCGTTTGTTCCATCTTCGAAGAACCCGGATGTCTTGTATCCGAATCCGGAGGTGCACAATCGTCGTTCTAGGAACGTCGGGGAGGTAAGAAATCCGTTCCGTTTTGATTCCCTGCTCGAATTTTTGAATGCTAGAACTAGATTTTAGTTTTTCGCATTTTTGAATTTTTTGTTATATTTTTTTTTTATGTCTTTTGTGAAATTCTTGATGAATTGTTGAAAATGGACATGTAAACATTGTGGGTATGTGTATTTTGTGCAGAAAATGTGTAGATTAGCTTTTATTTGTGAAAATAAAGTGCCTCTCTAATGAAATGCATGCTTTGGTGTTTTGTACCGTATGCTATTTATGTATGTACATTATGAGAAAAGTTTGTCGTGTAGTGACAAATTTTGTGAAAAAATGTGACATGTGCCGTGTTTTGTGACGGGTTTTGTCTAAAAGTGTGTGCCGTGTAGGGACGGATTTTTTGAAAATGTGTTATGCAGTGTGTGCCGTGTTTTTGGGTGACGGACTTTGTGGGGAAAATATGTGCAATATGTGCCGTGTTTTTGTGACGGGTTATATGTGCCTTTGCCGTGTTGGGACAGACTTTTTTGAAAATGTGTCGTGTAGGGCTTAATCCCTTTTTTGAGAAAATGTGTACAGTGTGTGCCGTGTTTTTGTGACGGACTGCATGGGAAAAATTATATGTATAATGTATGTGAAAATTATGTGCAATGTGTGCCGTGTTTTGTGACGGGTTATTTTCATGGCTTTCCGTGTTGGGACGGACTTTTGTGCCTTTTGTTTTATATTAAGTACTGTGATTGACGTACCTTTGCTGTGTTTACCTCGCGGGATGCGGGGCTTATGGCCGGGAAGGCCAAGAGGATGAAGACTCTGGGATCGCTCGAGGCCGTTGTTGAGCCGTGGCCGGATGCCCGATATTTCCGTGGATGGTAGGCCGAGTCCCGTGAGGCCGGTCTACGCTTCGGCCCGGGTGTGTTCGTAGAGAACCCGGCCGGGTTTTCGACACGAGGAAGAACAAGAGCGTCTTCCTTGGCCTTTCCGAGTATTGGTGGGATACCACCCACACCTTCCATCCGAGCCGGGGAGAGGTGACGGTGACGCCAACCGACTTTGCTTTGCGATTACCGGGCTTTCCTTCAAAGGAGGGCCGTGCGGTGGAGAGATATGATCTCCGATGCTTTGTGTTGACCGAGCCGCCGGGCTTTGAGCCTCGTCCTCGCAGGGGCCTGGGGATGCTATATAGTGATGTGGAGCCGAGGATCACGGCCAAGCATTGGGGCCTATGTCCGGGTACCGGCCAGTGTCAGCGGAGTACCTCGGGCGCGCTCCTTTTTGTGGTATGCACTTTCCGAGACTTTGTTCTCGAACCACGCGATCGCGGCTCCCTTTGCTCGTTGGAGAGCTTGATTGATCTCGGATAGAGTTTGTGACATCTCTTGGGGCGAGGCAGGTGCTTGGCCGAGCTCTACTTTTCTTTGGGACCAGGTTTATCCGGGTGTGGCCGGCCCATTGGCTCCTGCTTTTTTGACTTTGCTTTGGAGGTATGGGTTTATTGTCCGTTTTTTATTTAGCAACTTGTCGTTTCTCCGTTTTCTTTTGCACCGAGCCTTTTCTCGTTTTTGTCACAGTGTGGTTCTAAGAGGTTTTTCAATGCTTCCCGTGGGATAGAGATCCGGGGCCGTTGCCGCGTATCCCTGCTATGCTGGGCTGGGCTCGTACGGCGAGGAAGAGGAGGAGCAGCAGGGGGAAGCTCACCATCGCCTACGGGGATGTGCAGGAGCGTCTGGAGAGGGGTAGCCCGGAGGGGTTTGTTTTGTTCCCGTGGGCTCGGTATGAGGGTGATGAGTTCGAGGGGGCTCCCGAGGTGACAGCGCAGCGGAAGATGCTGCGGGGCTTGACCTGCGACGTCATGTACCTGGGGGAGCGGGTCTTCTGGCAGCATGGCCTGTGTGTGCTTCCCGTGGCTCCGAGGGACCCTCCTTTTGGGATGCTTGATTCCCGGGATATGGATGTGCTTGATTTTGAGAGGTACCTTGGCGGTGTGGGTGCCGAGGAGTTTATTTTGTATGGAGAGGAGTATGGGGCCTTCGTGAGGAGGAAGCTGAGGACGCCGCAGGTATTGGCGAGGGAGAGAGAGGCTGGCCCGCAGGTCCCCTGCAGGTTCCGATGCCGGGGCCGGATTTCACGTATGTCCGTGGGGACGGATCGAGGAGGAGGGTGTCTCAGACCCGTTTCGAGTAGTTCCCTGCCGCATACCGAGTGGATCCCGATAGATCGGTGAGTGTGCCGACTCTTTTCCATCTTGGCATCTTTTCCGTATTTTCTCTTTTTGTTGTTGAGTATAACTGTATTGCTGAGCGTTTCCTTGGCTGCTTGCTTGTGCAGGTCCCGGGGAGAGCCTATGATATGCTGACTCGCCGTTATGTGGCGATGAGGTCGTTTGCGAAGAAGATGGCGTCGAAGATGTCTTGCCGGTCTTCGCGACGCGTGCCGGCATACCAGCCTATGCCTTCGAGGCATTCTGTAGACGTTCCTCCACCGAGAGCCGAGCCGGAGCCACAGCAGGAGGGACCTTCGAGGGGGCGGCATAGCATGGATGCCGGGACGTCTTCGGGAGCTCCGAGGCAGCCCTTTATCGCTCTTCCCTCCGCAGACGCACAAGGTGAGGGATCCTCGCAGCCTTCTTTCTTTGATCCTTTCGTCGGATTTGATCCTTCGGATTACTTTGAGTGGCAGCCTCAGGCGGGCTCGATACTCGACGACGAGGACGTGACGGCGAGTTCACCGGATGCCCGACTTCTCTCTGGAGGACCTTGGCGAGGATGATGATGCTGAGGAGTCTGATTAGTATTCATTTGCTTTCCCTCTTTTCATATCTTCTCTTTTTTTTTTTTGTTTAGCAACAGACATTTGATGTACCTGTAATAAAACATTTGTATTTGCATGGCAAACGCATTTTATTTTAAGATGTAATGTCATTTTTGGGATTCCCTGAATTGTCCTAGAAATTGTTGCTATTATTATTTTTTTATTTTTTTTATTTTGTGCATGCCACGTGAGCCGAGAGTGCGTTTGTGGGTAGTGTATGTTCACCGGGAATGGCTTTGGCCGTTGTTTGGGCGCTTTGGAGCAAGGTCCCGCCGAGGACAAATGTGGTTGTTGTACCGTTTGTCGGGAAAATGGGTCATGGTTGCAAGGAGGTCCGTACGGACATACTTAGCATGCAAAGAGGTCCGTACGGACCAAC
This sequence comes from Adenophora triphylla var. japonica, assembly GCA_022495995.1. NCBI lineage: Eukaryota > Viridiplantae > Streptophyta > Magnoliopsida > Asterales > Campanulaceae > Adenophora > Adenophora triphylla. The sequence continues at coordinate 79,520 of JAFEMH010003982.1, forward strand.
CTTGCTTTTGGGAAGGAGATAAATGCTTTCCAGTGTCTGGTTCTTCCCCATTTCCCCATTTGCAGCCATTTTCGAGCTTTCTTCCCCAATTTCTCTAGGAACCTCCATCTTTGCCATGGATTCTTCGTACGTCCCTAGAATTTTGCCGAGGCTTTCGCAGGTGAGGCAAGCACACTTCCTTGAGCAGCTGAAAACGTGGATGCGGCGCCGTATGAGGCATCAGAGACGGGCTTTCGAGGTAAGGTTTCGTCTTTGCTCGATTTGGTCTTTTAAGGAGTTGGTTCCTGATTGGGATTTGTTGCGGGCTGCCGTGAAGTTCTGGGATGTTAGGAGGCATGTGTACTTTTCTCCTACAACGAACTAGTGCCCACTTTTGAGGATTTTCGGGCTTTGATGGGAGGACCGGAGGTGGAGGCCATCTCGCTTCCTTTGATTGGTGGTGCTGCGGTGAGCGTGAAGCTTGCAGGCTTTCTTCGTACTTCGTTGGAAGAAGTGCAGGGTATGATCCTTGATTCGGGTCATATTGACATTTCTGAGTTGCCGGAGCGGTTCATGGTTGATGATGAGAGTGATGTCTCTTGGGACGCATTTGCCTTGTGCGTGATGGTGTCGCTTTTCCTGGTCAGCTCCCTTGGCATTTGCGATGGCGCTTTGCTAGATGTGGTAGGGCACTGCAGGGCTGGAGAGGATATTGTCCCGTTGGTGCTGGGGGAGACTCTTCATGGTATCGACCGTCTGGCGACTGGGGATCGTTTTATGAGAGGGGGAAGCCCCGCTTTGCTCACCTTGTGGCTGCGAGAGAGACTTCAGGCCATGCCCGAGGCTCCGACGTCGTTTAGTCCGTGGTCATTTGCTCAGCGACCTCTTGCGTTGGATATGGATCACCCGCCCGGGAGAGATGGATGGCACTGCCTTGGTACGCATCGATCCGCCGGTGGGTTCCGCACCGGAGGATTGAGACTAGGAGGATCTTGCAGAAGGGTCCTACGTTGTCGAGTTCCAGGTTTGTCTTGGTCCTCCTTCTATATTCCGTCGCTTGTTTCCCGGCAGCTTGGGATGAAGCAGAGCCTTTGTTGGCCGGGATGACCTTGCTACCGCGGAGATAGCTCCTCTTTGTATGGCGGCTTCAGTGCTTTCTTGTCTTTTCTCGAGGGTATGGAAGTATTCCGCTTTCCCTCCCGTGGTACTCCTTAGACGTCTGGGAGTGTTGTATTGACGACTCGCACCGGCCCGGTATGAGCAACGTGTCAAGGGCAGTCCCAAGTGGCTTTGGAGAGCGTGCGTGTAGCGATTCCTGGGACCCGGTTGCCGTAGTAGCTATTGCCTTAGGAGTGCCGAAGCCTGGTCCGACCCTTTGGATGTGACGGGAGACACTTTGTTTGACTACGAGACTAGAGTTGACCGACCGACAGGAGAGGTCCTCTTTTACAGACTCACAGGGAGGAGATCCGAGCCGAAGATCGGGCGAATGAAGCCCTGAGAGCTACTGGATTATTTGACTCTACGGGGAGGACCCCTGATCTCGGACTGAGAGACGCAGAGTTGGTTCACGTGGAGCGAAAGAAGACTCGCCGGGGACGAGGGAAGAAAGGAAAGAATGGCGAGGGGACAAGCGCAGATGGCGCGGAATGACCTCCTAGGTATCCATTCATTGCATTTGCAAACACATTATTTGTTAAATGTATTAAGCTGTCTTTTAGCATGTTGTGAACTTGAGAGTAGACCGTGCTTGAACTCATCAAGAAATGTTGTAACCGTTAGTGATTTGTGATTTACTTTTAAAGCTTTGTCGAGACGCAAGATCTCCTGTTTGCCTTTGCGTCTTTTGTGCACTTTGTCGGCGTCCATCTTTGGACTTTTCTGTTGCATTTGCGGACTGAAGCAGTCTGGGCCATGACGGCAATCCCCTTTGCTGAGGCTTTGTGCTTGGCTGAGAGGTTGAATGATCTCCTGACAAGTCGTTTTGACGGTCTTTTTCGCAGCTTCCTTGCCTTTTGTTGGCGTCGGGCTCTTGACCTCTTTTTGTAGCTTCTGCTTGAGCTTCTTTTATTTTTTTTTTGTTTTGTGAGCCCTTGCTCGAGCTCTTTTTTTTTATTATTTTTTTTTGTGAGCCCTTGCTCGAGCTCTTTTTTTTTTTTTTTTTTGAAGCGCGTGAGGGCGAAGACAAGCCCACGGCAGAAGCGTACATGAGTCGGCCGTTTGATGCCGAGTGACCCTCGGATGTCCTTTGATGTTGCCGCCGTCGTTTGACTTGGTCAAGGTGACTGTTGGGGCGTGTTCTTGAAAAGTGCGTAGCTTGATGGAGGTCTTGATTGACATTCAAACTTTTGACTTTTTGTGTATTTTTAGACCGGACCAATTAAGGTTGCCTACGTTCCCTGACTAGAGGGCTCAGTGTCTGCGTAGTTCGACACTACATGGAGTGCCAAGAGATGCACGATTGTTCTTCTTTAGGAGAAGTATCTGCGAAGTTTGCTTCCGTTGACCGGATTCATGAAGGGATTGCCGTCTAGGTCCGTCGCCTTCATGGCACCTCCGGAGAAGATCTTTTGAACCACGAAAGGGCCGATCCATGTTGGTTCCCATTTTCCCAAAGGGTTGGTTCGAGTGGGAGGCTTTTCTTTGAGTACAAGGTCGCCTTCCCCGATGTCTCGGGATTTGACTTTCTTGTCGAAAGCTCTAGCCATCCCGCTTTGATAGGCTCGGACGTGTTCCATGGCCTTTAGTCGTCGCTCGTCTAGCGTGAGCCAATTCGTCATGTCGGCTTCGGAGCCATTCGACTTCGTTGATGTCATTTTCCACAAAGACTCGGAGTGAGGGAATTTCCAGCTCGATGGGAAGGACTGCTTCCATCCCGTATGTCGTGGCAAATGGGGTTTCTCCCGTGGCTGTTTCGACCGATGTGCGGTAGCCCCAAAGTGCAAGGTGCAGCTTCTCGAGGCCAATCTCGTCCTCGGGTGGTCATTTTTGGATGATCCGTTCGAGGGTTTTGTTTGCCGCTTCCACGGCGCCGTTCGTTTGTGGCCGGTAGGGAGAAGATTTGTAGCGTGTGATCTTGAATTCAGCCCGGTGATCTGTCGAATTCCCCTTCGAAGTGTGAACCATTGTCCGATATGACCTCATTTGGGATGCCGTATCGGCAGATGATATTTTCCTTGAGGAAATGCGCGACCTTCTTGGAGGTGAGTACCTTGTAGGACTTGGCTTCGACCCATTTGGTGAAGTAGTCGATGGCTACTAAGATGAACTCGTGACCGTTGCCGCTGGCGGAGCGATTTTCCCGATGACGTCAATTCCCAAGTGGCAAATGGCCAAGGTGTAGTCATGCAAGAGAGATCGTGAGGAGGTAGATGATTGAGGTTGGAGAACCGTTGGCACTTGTCGCAGCCTTCGGACAAAGTGGATGCAATCTGCCTCCATGGAGATCCGAGTAGCCCATCCCGAGAATGATTTGCATCGTGGCTCGAGTTCATGTGGGGACCGCAAGCCCCATTGTGGACTTCGTTCATGAACTTGTTTGCTTTTTCTTGGGCGATGCGGCGTATGAGTGGCCCATGGTAGCGTTTCTTGTATAGCATGTCCCCGAGGATGACGAAGTGAGAGGCGAGGCGTTTTAGGGCCATGACGCTCTTGGTTTTGACCCCTTACGTGTGTGGGTCTTCCTTGTTCATGAAGGTGGTTTCCCGTTCTTGAGGTATTGGAAGATCTGGTTATACCATGGCTCATTGACCGGCTTAGGTTCTCAGTTCGATCTCACAACAAGAGGCGGGAATTTCCTTTTGCCCGACTTTGAAGGGTTTAATTGCTTTTCCTTCAGAATTTCTACAAGGGAAGCCAAGGTGGCTAAGGCATCTCGCAAACCCGTTTCGGTCTCTTGGCAAGTAGTGGAAGGTGACCTCTTCGAATTGTGTGATGAGGTCCTCCATGCGCATGGTATTTTTGCAAGCCTCGGGTCTATGGTTTTCCACTTGTTGGAGACTTGGTTGATGATCAAGGCCGAGTCCCCATAAACTACGAGTTCTGGACATTCCTCTCGAGTGCGGCTTGTAGTCCAAGAAATGCGCGAGCTTCATATTCGGCGGCATTGTTGGTTACCTCGAAATTGAGCTTTATAGCAATTGGGGTGTGCTCGTCCTTGGGATCTACCAAGAGCATACCGATGCCGTTTCCCTTTTTGTTGGCCGCTCCGTCGAAGAACAGTTGCCATCGGTTTTCGCCATCGATTGCGAAGATTCCTTCGTCTGGAAATTGTGGTTCGGGGCCTCGAGCCTCGTCGGTTGGGAAATCAGCCAGTTGTTCAGCCATGGCCCGTCCCTTGATTGACTTTTGGTTTACGTACTTGATGTCAAATTCCGCTAGGAAGAAAGACCATTTGGCGAGCCTCATTGACAGAGATGGTTTGTCGAAGAGGTACTTGACTGGGTCCATTTTGGAAACCAAGTGTACCGTGTGCGACTGCATGTAGTGCCGTAGTTTCCCGACAACCCATACCAGAGCTGCGCAGGTTTTCTCGAGGGCTGAGTAATTGAGTTCGCTGCCTTGAAATTTTCGACTGACGAAGTAGATGGCGTTTTCGACTCGTGACTCCTAGGGCTGTTACACGAACCGAGCCGGCTCGAGCTCGGCTCGGGCTCGGCTCGAAAAAAGCTCGAGTTCGAGTGGGCTCGAGGTGAACTCGAGCTCGAGCTCGAACCGATTTTCAAGCTCGTCATTTTTTTCGAGCCGGCTCGTGTTCGGCTCGTATGTTCGACGAGCTCTGTTCGAGATCGACTCGTTTGAGCTCGACTCGAGCTCGGCTCGTTAAAAGCTCGAATAAATTTTAGTATATATATATGTATATAAGTCGAAGCTCGAGCTCGGCTCGTTTAAAGCTTGTTTGATTTCAGATTTTTTTCAAAAAATAAGTCGAAGCTCGAGCTCGGCTCGTTAAAAACTCGTTTGATTTCAGATTTTTTTCAAAAAATAAGTCGAAGCTCGAGCTCGGCTCGTTAAAAGCTCGTTTGATTTCAGATTTTTTTCAAAAAATAAGTCGAAGCTCGAGCTCGACTCGTTAAAACTCGAGTTCGAGCAGCTCGCGAAAAGCTCGCGAGCCAGCTCGCGAAAAGCTCGAAACTTGATTCGAGCCGAGCTCGAACATGCATTCTGGGCTCGAGCTCGAGCTCGAGAAAAGCTCGAGCTCGATATTTTTTATTCGAGCTCGAGCTCGAAACTTCTAAGCTCGGCTCGGCTCGGCTCGTTTACAGCCCTAGTGACTCCTTCTTTTCTTGACAGAGCATGGCTCCAACTGCGGTGTCGGTCACAGTTAGGTATAGCAATAGTGGCTTTTCCTCGTGGGGAGGACAGAGAATCGGAGGACTCACAAGGTATGCTTTTATTTTCTCAAAGGCATCTTGGCATTCTGAGTTCCATTCGATGTCGGCGTTCTTCTTCATCAGTTTGAATATTGGCTCGCATGAGGTCAATTGGTTGTGAAGCGGCCCGATATATTGTAGGCGGCCCATGAAGCTTTTCACCTCTGTCTGGGTTTGCGGTGGTCTCATTTCGATGATAGCCTTGATATTTTGAGGATCAACCTCGATGCCTCTCTCAGTGACCATGTATCCCAAAACCTTGCCTCGGCTAACCCCAAATGTGCATTTGGCAGGGTTAAGCCTCATTGAGTGCTTTCGAAGGCGATTGAAGAATTTTCTCAGGTCTGTGAGGTGTTGTCCATCTGATCCCTTTGAGTGGATGATCATGTCATCGACATACACTTCGATCTCTTTGTGGATCATATCGTGGAAGAGGGCGGTTGCTGTCCGTTGGTAGGTAGCCCCAACGTTCTTTAGTCCGAACGGCATTACCGTAGCAAGAGGTTCCCAGGGGTTGTGAAAGCTGTCTTTTCTTGATCTTCCTCGGCCATCTTGATTTGATTGTAGCCGGCAAACCCGTCTACGAAGGACTTGACTTCGAAATTGGCTGTAGTGTCCACCAACATGTCGATGTTGGGTAGTGGAAAATCGTCCTTGGGACTTGCTTTGTTGAGATCTCGGAAGTCCACGCAACAGCGTACTTTTCCATTGGCCTTGGTAACCGTGACGATATTGGAGAGCCATGTGGGGTACTCGATCACCCTGATGAAGCCAACGCGGAGCATTTTTTCGATCTCCTCTTTGACTTGTAAAGTCCATTCTGGCTTGATTTGGCGTAGCTTTTGGTTGATGGGCTTGGCCTCGGGATTCAAGGGAATCCGATGTTCTACAATGTTTGGATCTAATCCCGGCATGTCTCGGTAAGACCAAGCGAACACGTCCACGAATTCTTTGAGCAGTGCAATCAATGCGTCTTGCTCTGTGCCGGTGAAGAAACTTCCGATTTGCGTCTCTTTTGGCTCTTCAGCAGTTCCCAAATTCACTTTGGTTAAAACCTCCTCGGCAGCTTGGGCCCGGTTTTTCTCTCGTTTGACAACATGCTTAAAGATGTGCTTAATGTATTGTTCGTTTAATGTGTCTGCTTCTTTATCAAGTGAATCGTTATTAACTGTTTGTGTGTTAGTTAATTTATCAGTTGTTAAAGATGCAATGAGAGGATACTCGGAAAGATCGAAGCGTTCATTAAGAGCATACGGGAATACATTATTGGCAATGAGTTCGTAATCTTCTGGCGTGAGGCCATCAGATGACTCGATAGACTCAAATTCAAAGATAATGGACTCAGGATGAGTTTTGACACTAGACTCTAGGACTCGAGGGTCGACCAAGTTGTTCGATCATGTCCTTTTTCTTTGGCGGTGGGTCCGGAGAAGGTGGCCCAGTTATTGAGTGGCAATGAGCTTGATAGGAGATGGGGCTTGAAGGGCTTTATGTCACCGTTCCCGATCATTGCTATCACAGAGTTATCAGAAACAAAATCGATTAGATCTGGCATCTCGATTTCTTCTTTGAAGAGCAGGTGGAGCAGTGGCTCGTCCCAAGCATCGTCTGCGGAGTCTTTTGCTTTTGTCTTGGGCATTACTAGCTCGAATGCAGACTCGTCCCGCTTGTTGAGGGTATGAGTGTTGACAGAGAGTTTTTCGAGTTCTTCTGCCAAAGAGGGAGTTTTCCCGAACAAAAATTCGTTGTGAATAGTGGTGGTCATGGATCCCCGTAGAGGCGGTGTGTCGAGAAATGCTCTTCGGACGGGATTTGGCTTGAGGCCTCTGAATCTTGCCAGGTTCTGCTGGAGCTTGTCCATGTTTGTCGGCCAGCTTTGTTTGGCGCTGATCAGCTCTGTTCCCTTTTTTGGATCTTCTTCCAAGTTGCCGGCCTTCTTTGTGAAGTACTTGGTCATGTCGAAGCTGTAAGGACGAAGATCGGAGATTGCGTGTACGCCTCTTTTGTTATCTGCGGAGCGTTTTCGTGCAACTCGCTTGTCCTCCGCAATGTGTTCGGGAGTAGGAGAGTATCCCAGGCCGTGCAGGGTATTCTGTTCTTTGATATTGATGATCTGTTGAGTGCCCTGATGGCGTTTTCCCAAACCGAGCCCCGGGATGTAGTTCATGTGCTTCATCATTTTCATCGGGGGAGGGATCTTGTCCCAAATCAAAGGCAGGTCTATGTGGCACACTTGGGCCTTTGGGCTTTCGATGGTGAACCCTGTTAGCATCATGCCATCATCGTCGGGTTTGATCTCTAAGACCGGGACGCCGTTTGTGTCGGTCCTTTCGTTGACTACACTATCACCGTAGATGATGGTAAGATCTGTTCCTTGGACGAACTTTACGCACTGATGGAGAGTAGATGCCACCCCATTGATCTGGTGTAGCCAAGGGCGTCCCAAAATGGCAGTGAATGTGATCGGGATGTCGATGACTTGGAAATCCATCGGGACCATTTGTTTTCCGAACCACAAGTTCAAGGTGGCTATTCCCAAGACTGGGCGGGACATTGAGTCGTATGCCTTGATTGCCTGAGTCGAGGGCTTTAGATCAGTTGCTTTGATCCCTAGCAAATCCATCATTTTGGCTGGAAGGACGTTCATGGATGATCCCCCATCTACCAACACCCGTGGGAGACGACGCTCGTCCAATTGAACTGTTATGTAGAGAGGCTCATTATGGTCAGCCCCAAATTTTGGAAGGTCGAGCTCTGTGAAGGTGATGATATTGCTGTAATTAACGTTGCCAATCATCTGAACTGCTTCATCAGGTGTCACTGTGATGGGAACCATGGTCTGGGCCAGGCTTTCTTCCAACTTGAGCTTGTGCGGGTAAGATGAAGTGAGTAGGGACCAGAGTGAGATGTTAGCCTGAGTGCGCTTGAGCCGTGTCAAGACAGGATCTTCAACCTTTGGGTCCAAGGTTTCAGCTTTCTTGGCGTAGGGCCCCTTTTCAACCCGTGGCTCGGGTATGGCTGGCCTTTTGTCCGTCCGTGGAGGATTCACCGGGATTTGACCGGAACGTGTCGAACGTTCACCTATGGACTTATGGTTTTGCTTGTCTCTCCCATTTCGTAGTGGGAGGAGCCTCGATTGGCGTAAGGCCAAACCGCGCATTGCAATTCGTTCACCGTCATAGCCTTTACTGAAGCATCAATAGTGGCTTTGAGATCTGCCCAAGACAGGGGTTGGATTATCTGGACCTTCGGGCCTTTGGTGGCGGTGCGAAGCTCGTCCCAGTGATCATGGAGCGTACATTGCCATGGCCTTGTGCGTAGCTAGGCTTGCCGGAGTAGATGACATAGTAGTCAAACTTTCCCGAGAGTTCTCCAAGGGTTCCGACTGTGGATCACCGGATTCGTACCTCTTTTTCAGTTTTTGTTGAGAAGATAGCTTCTTCTTTCTTCGAGGACGGCCCTCGTTCATTGCATCCCGGAATTCCATTTCTAGACAAGCACCGCAATCGCACGTCCCACCATGTGTTCGTTGCTCGGCGGTGGTACCGGGACCTCAAGAGGCCGAATGGGCGTGCTTTCCCCCGGAGGGTCTTGTGGGCCTTACGTCATAACCGCATGGCTCGTATGAGGGTAACAGGTTGACTTCTGGGAAACAATGAGAGATGTTAGAGGTCAGTAGGAGCAGTCATGACTTGGGAAGCCCCAGGTAGTTGGGTGGCTAATGTTCCGAAGTGGTGCATGGCACCTTCGATCCAGGCTTGTTGCTCACCTTGACATTTCTCAATAGCCATGAGGACCTGCCAAACTTCTTCCAATGTTGGGAAATTTCTTGGGGGTAAGGTCCCGTTTTCATCGTTGTTATCCGCTGATTTGGCCATGGGGAGTTGACGGAATGTCCTGGTGGCAGAGCTGGGAAGGAGGTAGGACCTTGCTGTTTTGGCACTGGGAGACGGGTTCCCGGGTACTCTCGACCACTCTTTTTTAGCTGGAGGGGGTGACGGGCAAGGTTTAGATACAGGAATGGCCTAACGGGATAAAAGGGGGAAAGCTCACGTGGCATGCGGTTCCCGTTTCTTTTATTTATGATTTTTTTTTGTTGTTTTAATTTACTTAAAACATGTTTTCTCAGAATCCTAGGTAGGTTGGAAAAGATTGCTCTTCTTTTTCGCAACTATGCTAGATCCTGGGTCAGTGGAGACCATCTGTGCGGCTTTAAGCCCCTCGTTTTGCACCTGTATTTCGACATCCCAGGGTGGACAGCCCCAGGCGAGGGTCCTATAGTGCGAGCGGTTTCCACCGGCCTAAAAGAAAAACCGAACCTAAGGACCGAGCCTATCATGTTCGTTTTGGTGCGTTAGCCATGTGAATAGTGAACCGAGCCGGCCACTGAGTCAAGATCAGGTCAAGAGTTCGGCATGACCTCTCTTTACCTTGCTTGCGCAAGGGATCTGTGACGTTAGGCGTTGGCTGGTCATATTGTCATGGCCGACGTATCAAAGGCGTGATGACATGGTGTCATGTGAGCATGGATGTATATCCGGGACGGAACATCGATCGGGTGTAGCTTTGGAAATCAAGATCAGTCAAGATTTTAGCATGACCTTTTCATCGCTTTGCTTGCGCAAGGGATCTTGAGTTCCGAGCCTTGACTCGAGAAAAATGGCCGGCATGGTATATGTATCCGAGCCGTATGACACGGACCGGGTAAAAACCAACCGAGTCCGGACAGAGTGTGACTCAAGACTCAAACGTGCAGGGTTGACGCTTGGCTAGGATGGGATGTTTGGAAAGATCCCGTGCGCGTCCAAGAGGCCTAGGAAGACCAAACGGACTGCAACTGAGACCACTCTGGGTTGAGGGTTGTAGTGTGCAGTGTATCCGAGGCAGCAGTGCGCGTAGCGTGCGGTGTAACCGAGGCAGCAGTGAGTAGAGTGCGGTGTAACCGAGGCGAAGTGCGCGTAGTGTGCGGTCTCTAAAATTCTTTTTCCGAGTAAAACGAAGTTTTTGAAGAATTTTAAATGTATGCACAGATGTATATTGATGCATTTTTTTATTTTTTATTTTTATTTTTTTTGTAAAATAAAAACGAAGCACGTGCACACACACACAACAGTTAAAGGAAGGGGTAAAATGAAAGTTTGACCCTCATCATCGTTTAAAAAATCTTTTGTTTTGTTTAAAAGTTTTTTAAAACAAAATATTCCCCAGCAGAGTCGCCAACTGAAATTACCCGGATCCGAGAGGCAGCGCGTTCGCGCCCCGGCATCTGGCATCTTTCGCGTTGGCGGTGGTTTGTCTCGCCGTTTTTGTTTTCGCATTCGTAGAGTCGCCACGCCATTTTTATTAAGCCCAAAACATTGAAAAAGGGCACCAGTTTAAAGATAATTTTAAACTGTTTTTGTGTGATGAGATTTTGAGTTCGGAGGTCAGATGACTCCTCGGGAAGAGAATATTAGAATATTAGAGCTCACCCGAGTCGCCTCGTAAAACGAGTCTTTCGGATACCCCTAATATCCTTTAAATGTTGTGTGTGTGTGTGTGTGTGCTTTTAAAAATGCATGCTGTATCGGATGTCTACATTGTATGCTATGTATTGAAATGTATTGAAATAGTGATGGAAGGAAGCCTTACCAATGTTGGTTCGTGTCTGTCTTCCGCTGAGGAATAGTGTTTGAGGTCGGAGTAGCGTTCCGGTACGGATCGGGATTGCTTCGGGAGGGACCGGTTGTCTGCGGACAGAGTTTCGGCGTGAGTTGATGTTGCAGGCTGCGTTCGGGCAGAGGTTCGTCGTGCGTGGGGATCACTCGGGCAGAGGTTCGGCGTGCGTTGGGGTGGCAGGAGTCACTCGGGCAGAGTTTCGGCGTGGTTTGGGATCGCCGGTTTGACTCGGAAAGAGCCGGGACACCGTGGAAAGACCAGGCAAGGCCTCGGAGTACCACGAGGGGCCTCAGAGTACCTCGAGAGTGCCTCGGGGCAGCGCGGGAGCGTCACGGGAGCGCTCGGGAGGCTTCGGAGCACCACGAGGGGGCTCGGAAGGCCTCGAAGGATCCGAAAGGGGCCGGGAATGCCTCGGAAGGACTTAGAGGGGAAGCCGTAAGGCCTAGGGAGGAAGAGAGAAGGGGGAGGGGTGTGAAAATGAGGAGGGGGAGCCCTCTATTTATAGTGCCGTATTTGGTGCAAAGAGGTCCTTACGGACCTCCCTGGTAATCCAGACTTTTGGTTTTCCTCGATTTGAGGGAATCTGGGATGATGGAGGAAGATTTGCAATTATGATGTTCCTCAGGCAATAAGGTCCGTACGGACCAAGTTGACATGCAAAGAGGTCCGTACGGACCAACTCTGCAGGGGGGTAATCATTTTCCCCGGGATTTGAGGGAATATTGTGGACTTTAAGAGGATTCAGTAATTATTAGAGCAAAGAGGTCCGTACGGACCATTATTGCTTTTCCAATTTCCTAAAAATTCCCAAAAGGTCCTTTTGTCCCTTTTTATCCCAGAAAGGCTCCTCCCTTGGTTTGGCTGGGGGTTTTGAGAGGGTTTTGAATGCCAGGGGTCGTCGAGACTGCGTTGATGAGTCTGCGGTGCTTCCCGTGTGTTTGAAAGGGTGTGATCCAGATTGGGGTACTTACACCGAGGAGGAGATCAGACCAGCCGGGAGTTACGGGATGTTGAGGCGTTGAATGACCCAGACAACGTGACCGACGATCCGACAACAGATTACGAGAGACTCACAGAGAGAAAGGCCAAGATGAGGGATGACCCCGAGGTTATGGCACGGAGGACAGCCTTGAGAGAGGAGAGGGTTGCCCAGGCGGCACTGAGAGCTGCCGGATTGGTTGACTCACCGGCTCGTAGCATTCCTGAGTCGGGACGACGAGAGACAGGCCTGTTTGAGATAGCTAGGCCAAGAACCTCCCGAGGACCAAGAAAGAGGAAGATGAAGAGTGTTAGTTCGGGAGTGGGAACGAGTGACTAGGATTAGGTGACCGGTCCTTGTATCCCTTATTGTCGACACAGACAGACTAGACGTACTTTTCAAAATGATGTACTTTTGCTTAAGTTAGTGAGTCGAGAGTAGATCGTGCTTGAACTCATCAAAGAATGTATTAATGTAGTGAAAGTTGAAATTACTTCAGAAATTAATCAAGACACATCTTGGTATTTACAAAAACATCTGTTGACAGAATTTGGTATTTTTGATGATTTTTAGACCGAACCGCAAGCGGTTGCCTACGTTCCCCTTTTACAAAAGGAGGACTAAGGGTCTCAGGTCTCCGTAGTTCGACTCAATCAACTTTGTGTTTAAGAAAGGGAAAGATAGAAGGGGGACAAGTAGCGCAACCCTGTTTTTTACCTAGACCGCCCGTTTTTAGGGTTTTCAATCTAGTTGGTATATTCTTTAGCACCGAGCGCGCCCTTTGTTTTGCACGGACTGCCTTTTGAGAGGTTTTCAGTCTCGTCTGGGTACATTATTTTCGCGCTTTTATTATTTTTTTCTTTTTTTATATTTTTTTTGTTATTATTTTTTTTAGAGAGGGGGAGACTCGATTCAAACATAATAGCGGTGCAGCTTATCGCCGTTCACCGGGTGCATGAAGGGGTTACCATCCAAATTTGTCAACTTCATTGCTCCACCAGAAAATATTTCCTTCACCAAATACGGGCCAACCCAAACTGGCGCCCACTTTCCCAACAGACTAAATTGGTTCGGCGGCTTCTCCTTTAAGACCAAATCACCCACCTTAATGTCGCGGGGATGCACCTTCTTGTCAAAGGCTCTAGACATACGCTTCTGATAAGCCCGAATGTGCTCCATTGCCTTGAGCCTTCGCTCATCTAGAAGAGCTAACTCGTCATGCCGACTTTGAAGCCAGTCTATCTCATTGACCTCATTTTCTAGCAGAACCCGAAGAGAGAGAATCTCTAACTCAATGGGCAAGACAGCATCCATCCCATATGTCAAAGCGAACAGGGTTTCGCCGGTGGCTGTCCTTACTGAAGTACGATAGCCCCATAATGCCATATGAAGCTTCTCAGGCCAATCCCGGTTCCGCTCGGCCATCTTCCGGATGATCCTTTCTAAGTTCTTATTTGCGGCTTCGACAGCACCATTTGTCTGAGGGCGGTACGAAGACGACTTGTGGCGCTTGATCCTGAACTCTGCAAGCAGTCTATCGACATCTCCCTCGAAGTGTGACCCGTTGTAAGAAATAATCTCATTTGGAACCCCATATCAGCACAGAATGTTCTCCTTTATAAAACGGGCCACCTTTTTGGAGTTGAGGACCTTGTAGGATGCTGCTTCAACCTACTTGGTGAAATAATCAACATCAACCAACACAAATTCGTGCCCATTACTGCCTGCCGGAGTTATCTTTCCAATGACATCAATCCCCCAAGTCGCAAACGGCCAAGGAGTGCTCATACAATAGAGATCGTGGGGAGGTATATGGTTGAGATTGGAGAACCGCTGGCACTTATCACAAGTCCGCACAAACTGAATACAGTCAGTCTCCATGGAGATCCAATAATAGCCCATCCTGAGTATGCTGAACATCAAGGCTCGGGCGTTCATATGTGGTCCACATGCACCACCATGGACTTCCTCCATGACCTTTTTAGCTTTAGACCTGTTGATACAGAGCAAAAGTGGTCCTCGGTGTCTTTTCTTCCATAAGTCATCTCCCAGAATAACATACTGCGCAGACAACCTCTTCAAAGCTTGCAGGCTTTTGGCGCGAAGACCCTCTTTCAGCTTACCATCCTCATCTGTCGGGAACGAGGCTTCGCCATGTTTGAGATACTGGAAAATCTGGTTGTACCACAAGTCATCGACTTTTTCCAGCTCAATCTGACAATAGTAGGCGGGGTTCTCACGTCTCCCAATTCTGAATGGCTTTACTGACTTACCCTCCGGAATCTCTACCAAAGAGGCTAAGGTGGCCAAGGCATCTGCGAACCTGTTCTTGTCCCGAGGCAGATAATGGAACGTGACCTTCTTAAATTGGTTGATCAAATCCTCCATATAAGCATAGTACAATTGTAAGTACTGGTCCACGGTTTTCCACTTATTGGACACCTGGTTGATTATTAGTTGGGAGTCTCCATATACCTCCAACTCCTCGACATTTCTCTCCAGAGCTGCCTTGAGGCCGGCTATGCAAGCTTCATATTCCGCGGCATTGTTAGTAGCCGGGAAATTTAACTTGATAGCGATGGGGGTGTGTGCATCCTTTGGGTCAACTAACACCATACCAATACCATTGCCTCTCTTATTGGCGGCACCATCAAAAAACAATTGCCAATGGTCTGTATCCTCCACCACAAAAATCCCATCGTCCAAAAACTGGGGTTCGAGTCCACGTGCCTCTGAGCTTGGAAAATCTGCCAAATGGTCTGACAAAGCTTGGCCTTTGATTGCCTTGCGGGTCACAAATTTGATATCAAACTCGGCTAAGAAGAGGGACCACTTCGTGAGTCTCGATGACAGAGAAGGCTTATCAAATAGGCACTTGATGGGATCCATCTTTGACACTAGATACACCGTATGCGCCAACAGATAATGCCTCAATTTACCGACCACCCATACCAAAGCTGCACAGGTTTTCTCTAAAGTTGAATAGTTCAATTCACTACCTTGAAGCTTCCGGCTGACGAAATAGATGGCATTCTCCACTTTTGAGTTCGGCTTCTCTTGTGCAAGCATGGCTCCGACGGCCGTATCTGTAACCGTTAAATATAGCAGCAAGGGCTTGTCCTTATGCGGGGGCAAAGGATTGGGGGATGGACCAAGTAGGCCTTGATTGTCTCAAAGGCGATCTGACACTCCTCATTCCATTCAACCTCCTGATTCTTCTTGAGCAGCTTAAAAATCGGCTCACAAATAGAGGTCAACTGATGGATGAATCGGCTGATATACTGGAGACGGCCCATGAAAGCCTTTACCTCCGTGTCTGTCCTTGGTGGCTTCATCTCCATGATGGCCATAATCTTTCTCGGATTGGCCTCAATGCCACGCTCTGTGACCATATATCCCAAAACCTTTCCTCGGACTACGCCAAAAGTGCATTTCGCCGGGTTCAATCTCATATCATGCTCCCGCAGCTGGTTAAAGAATTTCCTCAAGTCGATCAAGTGTTGACCATCTGACCCCTTAGAATGGATAATCATATCATCAACATAAACCTCGATCTCCTTATGGATCATATCATGAAAAAGCGCGGTGACTGCTCGCTGATAAGTGGCGCCAGCATTCTTCAAACTAAAAGGCATAATCGTATAACAAAAGGTTCCCCATGGGCTGGTAAAGGCAGTTTTTTCCTGATCCTCCTCGGCCACCTTAATCTGATTGTAACCCGCGAAACCATCTACAAATGACTTGACTTCATACCTGGCAGTAGTATCCACCTGTAGGTCGATATTGGGCAAGGCAAAATCATCTTTCGGGCTAGCCTTATTTAGGTCCCTGAAGTCTACACAAACCCTGACTTTGCCGTTTGACTTGGTCACCGTCACTATGTTAGCCAACCACTTCGGGTACTCGACCACTCTAATGAAACCCACCCTGAGCAGCTTCTCTATTTCCTCTTTAACCTGAAGAGACCATTCGGGCTTAATCCGGCGAAGCTTCTGCTTGATAGGCTTGGCATCTGGGTCTAGGGGGATTCGGTGCTCAACGGTCGAAGTATCCAACCCTGGCATGTCCTTATAGGACCAGACAAACACATCCACATATTCCTTGAGCAAATCAAAGAGGGCTTCCCGCTCTTCCCCGGTGAAGAAGCTGCCAATTTGTGTCTCTTTGGGCTCTTCAGTAGTTCCCAAATTCACCGTAGTCAATACTTCATCGGCAGCTTGGGCCCGATTTTCCTCTCGCTCAAAAACCTGCTTTAGATTATCATTTACAAAGTTTTCGTCTAAAAAGTCTGTGTCCTCTTCAAATGAATCATTATTAACCACTTTTAAATTATTAAGATTTGCTTTAGTTAACTTATCATTCGTTAAGGTGGCAATTAAGGGATACGCAGAAAGGTCAACCATTTTATTCAGAGCAAAAGGGAAAACAGAGTCAAGGACACGGCGATGATCATCAGCCGTGAGAGTATCAGACCTATCTAGAGACTCAAACTCGATAACAAGAGACTCTGAGGACTGACTCAAGACTACAGGGACAGATTTAGACTCAGACACACCAGGACGGGGGGTCAGCCCGAGCTTCTCGATCATAACTTCCCGGCTAGCAACCGGTCCCTTGAAAAAAGTCCAGTTCCGGAGTGGCATCTCTGAAGTGCTGACGAAAGTGCGCGGATATTGCTCTTTGCCCCCATCGAACTCAATCACTGATACATAGTCATCCCCAGTCAGAAGGTCAATCATACTAAAAGGATCTTTAGCTACAGCCCCAACCATCTGCGGTGCCTCCTCGCATAAATCAATCAACGGTGCTTCAGTCAACGGATCAGCCTCGGCAGCTTTTGATAAATATGCCTCCTCAAACAAGGCTGCGACATCTTCGCCCACATCGAACTCAGTGGCTTCATCGATTTCCCCAATCATAGGCTCAACCACAGATAACTTTTCGAACTGGCCGGTGAAATCGGGACTCCCTCATAAATGATACTGGCTTTCAAAAGTGGTAACAGCCCCTGGGACGTTAGGCTTGTTGATGATAAACTCCTTGATAGGATCGTCCTTCAAAGTAAGATCCTTGATAACTGCCAGCCTTTC
Organism: Adenophora triphylla var. japonica; assembly: GCA_022495995.1. NCBI lineage: Eukaryota > Viridiplantae > Streptophyta > Magnoliopsida > Asterales > Campanulaceae > Adenophora > Adenophora triphylla. The sequence continues at coordinate 96,598 of JAFEMH010003982.1, forward strand.
TTTCATCTCCTCGAACCGAACTTCGGGACACACAAAATCATCCCCCTTTTCTCTAACAAAGTACTTCTCCAAGGAGAGGCTATAAGGGCGGAGATTCGGTTTGACATACGGCTTTCCAGCAGCAATAGCCTTTCTCTGCTCTGCGGCTTCGATCCTATCAGCCTCTCTGTCCTTGGGAGTCTCAACATATCCCAAACCCTTCCTATCTTTCTTCGGCTTCAACTCCTCAAACTTGTGGGTACCTTGTTGACGTCTACCCAGACCAAGCCCCGGAATATAATTCATGTGCCTCATCATCACCATAACTGGAGGAATCCTATCAGAAGAGGTTGTCAAGTCAATTGTACATATCTGGGCTTTTGGGCTCTCGACCCTGAAACCGCTCAACATTAAGTTGGCTTCATCATGCTTAATCTCCATTACCGGCCTCCCCTCATCATCGGTGCCCTCAATAGTAACACTGTCCCCATAAATGATGGTCAACTCGCCGTCTTGGACAAACTTGACACACTGATGCAGGGTTGAAGCGACCCCTCCGATTTGATGAAGCCATGGCCTTTCTAGCAAAGCAGAGAAACTGACCGGAATGTCTATCACCTGAAACTCGACTACCATGGGCTTCTTGCCGAACCACAGAGTCAACGGTATCACACCCAAAACCTTCCTAGACGTGGATTCATACGCCTTTAAGTCTGATTGGATGGTTTCAAATTGGTGGCCTTAATATCCAACAAACTCATCATTCTGGCAGGTAATACGTTCATAGCCGAGTCGTTGTCTACCATCACATGGGGAAGCCGACGCCCATCTAACTGAACAGTGATGTGCAGAGACTCGTTGTGGTTGGATCCAAACTTGGGCAAATCCAAATCCGTGAAGGTGATGATATTTCCATATTGGGCAGTACCTATCAGTTGACAAGCTTCGTCAGGGGTAGAGTTTACGGACACCATTGTCTTAGATAGGGCTTCCTCCAATTTCAACTTGTGAGGATAAGAAGAAGTCAAGAGAGACCAGAGAGAAATATTGGCCTGGGTTTGCTTCAACTGCGTGAGAATCGGATCCTCCACTGTCAAATCCTCCTCAACTACCCCCTTGGCGTACGGACCTTTATTAGCTCTAACTTCCGGAACGGCTGCTTCTTTGTCTTTTCCTGATGACCCGGCAACATCGGTCCCCAACATCTTACCCGACCTAGTGAGCAAATTGACCTCAGCTTCCTGGTCCTTGTCATGATCCGCACCAGCCGCCTTTAACTTGGACCAACTCAACGGAGGTCCCTGCGTAGCGTATGGCCAAGCCGCCTATCTCAATTGATTAACAATAATCGCCGAGCTTGAATTAGCGGCGCACTTAATCTCTTCCCAAGTGAGGGGAGTAGATCGAGAATCGGGAGAATTAGCATTGATTGCAAGCTCACTATCACGCTCGACATCATTTATCGATCTTGCTGCGGCCCGAATATCATCCCAAGACAACATATAACAGAAATCAGCATTCATTTCATTAACAACCTCGGTTACATCATTGTTCATTGGCACAAACGCCTCAAATTCATTCACACCTTCATTGAAACTAGCCTCACCTACAACAAGCTTACTCTCATCACAAACTTCCTCACCAAACTCTATGACATTGACAAACTCATTCTTCTCAAACTCGATCATGTTGATCCTGTTGTTGTTGGTAAGAGGATTGTTGACGACGTTCGGATTCTCAATCTTGCGCTGGTCGATTAAACTCTGAATGATCTTCTTGAGTATATAGCAATTGTTGGTGGTATGGCCCACGCACTGGTGGTAACGGCACTTCAAACTGTGATCCAATCCCTGAGTGTTAGGAGTAGGATAGTTTTCCAAAGGCTTGATCATTCCTGTCTTCATCAAACCATCAAATACCTCTTCAATTGGCATCCCCAAATCATCAAATTTCTGTCACTGAGGCTTTCCTCCACCACGGCCGGATAACTGACCCTTCTCCCCTTGAATATAGTTGACGGTGTTAGAGATAGCACTTTCCTTACCCTTCGAAGCAGGAGGGATAGAGCTTGGAACTCGGTAGCGAGGAGCTGGAGCATTACTATGGACAGGAGTTGGAATGATGCAATAGGTGGCATTCTCGCTTTCGGCCCCTGCACTCACCATTTCTCGCAGATTTGGGTAGTACCCATGCCCAATGGCTTCCCTAACAGCTGGCTTGACACATGAAAGGAAGATGGCCTTCTTATTGGATTGGGGAATTGGATGAATCAGCTCATTTAGCTTCTTGTTCCACCTCTTATAGAAATCTGTTACGGACTCATCGTGCCTCTGGATGGTGCCGATCAAATCACTACGAGTGGTTTACCACTCGACACTTCCCTTGTACTTCTCCAAAAAAGCATCACTGATTTAGGGCATGTGGAGCCTTAAAACTTAGCTATAGGGGGCATATTGAAGTTCTTCGGGAGAGCCTTAGAGTCCTTGAGCTCTACAGAATTGACCACACTCGATCCGAAAGTCATCTTGTGCAACTGCTCCTTCACATATTTCAACTCTTCCTTCAAACTCGAAACCTCGGAAGATGGGGGTTGCACTACGGTTGGAGCTACAGTGGAGGACAGAACAGGACCACTCGCCTGAACGGGCGCTACAAAAGGAGGAACGGCAAACTGAGAAACTGACGGGTTAAAAGGCAAAGCGGCTGGTGACAATGACGGAACAGGACCACTCGCCTGAACAGGCACCACAAAAAGAGGAACTGCAAATTGGGAAACTGACGGGTTAAAGGGTAAAGCGGCCGGTGGCAATGACACTGGAGCACCCGCATAAGACTCACTCGAATTTTGGATCTTGACCCCAAAAGCATCATACCCGTTAAACTGCGGCTGCACTATTGGTGGAGGAAAGCTTTGGAGCTGGGATTGAGGATATTGCGGAACACTATCCTGGCAAATCTGGCTTCCCGACAGACGATATTGACCGCTTTGCTGCTGATTGGACTGGCCATGAGGAGCAACAAACTGACCACCAAAGGTTGGGTTGAGCGGCTGACCCGCGCTGCTATACTGACCCTGACCTTGAAACCCATACTGATTCTGAGCCGACCCAAACTGATCTTGGCTGACACCACTGTGTTGATTCTGCCCAAACTGATTCTGAGGAGAAAACACAAATTGATCTTGAGAGAACCCAAACTGGTCTTGAGCACTAACCCTCGGGAAGGAGCTTGACTCGCCTCTTGGTCCGTATTGCCCGCCATAAGTAGACACTGGGATGGGGGTAGGTCTTGACACATTCCCATAAGTTGCATCGAAAAGGAGCTAGGCACACCATAAGAGATTGGCGGGGGCACATTGTGATAGCCTTGCCTAGGTGAGGACGGGGGAACAAAACCAGTGCCGGTGATAGTAACATCGGCTCCTCCCTAACTTCTTCATACGTCCCATCGGGGCGACGGATCACTGCAATCCCTTGCATGCGCATCACTTCAACATAACGAGCCCAACCGACCTCCTCACGGGCACCAGAGGCTTCAAGAGCAGCACGGAGAGAAGCCTCCTGAGAGAAGCTGAAACCTGGGTGAGGATTGACAAACGGACTTCCCGGGGGCATCATCTGAGGACCCATTCCATGACCGCCACTAGGAGAGGCATTCAAACCCACGTTCGGCCCCACATTCTGACCTTGATCCGACCCCAAACCTTGACTTACATTCTGACTCTGAGCTGGATCCATACCCGAATTCTGACCCAAGCCTGTTAAAACCTGCGATTCTGCCATTTTTGAGACTGCTGGAAGCGAATCCTTGACTGGAGAAAAACTAATTAACCGACCACCCGGAACTCTAACCCAATACTTGCTCGCTGAAAGGGGGAGAGAACTGTTTTAGGTACGGGAGAGGATAGGCTTAAGACGGACTCATGCATATGCCTTAGTAAAAATTTAAATAAAAATAATTTTTATTAATCCTAAGAATGGTTGGAAAAGGGGGACACCTTCTTTTTCGCATTCTACACTATTCCTGGACTAGTGGGTTCCATCACTACGTCTATAGACCCCCTGTATTCCACCTGTATTGCACACCCGAGACGGACAATCCCGACAGAGGTCCTATAGGGCACGTGGAACCCACCAATCAAAAAGCAAAACGGACCTAAGGGCATACAAGTCAAAACAAGTCAAACTCAAGATTTCCAAAACCAAGTTCAAGTCAACAACGTCTTGACTCGGAGGGAGAGAGGGTCGAAAGTATGTTTGAATGTACGAGACCGTAATTCGCAGGTAAAATCCTGGAAAAAATTCGGCATGACCTCTCCTCACTTCGAGTCGAAAATCCGGCATGACCTCTCGTCGCTTCATGGCGAAATTTCGGCATGACCTCTCGTTAGCACGTGTCAAAAATTCGACATGATCTCGCGTTAGCACATGTCGAAAACACGTCATGACTTCTTACGAAGCCAAGTCGAGAAATCGACATGTACCTACGTCGAGACATGTCAAAATTTTGACATGTACTCATGTTAAGTTATGTCGTAAATTTCGACATGAAGAGGGAGAGAATGCCAAGGCTTTGGAAACGAAGTACGACTCGAACTTTGTGAGAAAAATTTTGAAAATCGAGTTTGAAAATGTTTTGAAAAGTATTTTTGCCAAAAATCAACCGGTCACGGTAAAAAGTGTGTCACGGACAAGTGTGGCTCCTAGTACTCTATAGGCCGAGAGGACTTTAGGCGCTCAAACGTAGGCGAGACATATCACCATCTGCGATGCCGTCCGTACACTCTAAGGGTTCTAACTCTATGTACAGGTAGTGTGCGAGTAGTGTGAAGGTATTTTCTAAAAAAAACTTTTGCTTTTTTGTAAAAAAAGAGTTTTCAAAAATGCAATATTTACAAGTATGCAAAAAGGAAAAACCAAAAGAATGAGTCCAAAAGCACGACAAAAGGGGACTGCCCCAAATGCCAAGAAATCCCAAGGAAACTGCATGCTCAGAACCACTCTGTCCAACTGCTCAAACTGTCAACTGCAACTGCCCTGCACTGCCTTCCTGTGTCATCCGACATAGGACTCCCCCAGAACAGGGATGTCGTCCGACACAGGAGTCTCACCAACAGAGAGCCAAATAACAGCAAAGGGGGGAAAGGGAGGAGGACCCCACCACCAAAATACTCACATACCAAGGCATAAAAGCATGCAGGCACATAAGCATGGCAAAGTACATAGGAGCACACAATGACACGAATCATACACAAAGAGAATGAGAAAATTGTCCAAGTTGATTAAAGAAAGTTAGACCCTCTCAAAAAGCTTTTTTTTTTTTTCAAAAAGGATACCGGTACGTGGCATTGTTAGACCATAATTTATCCCAGCCTCGGGTGAGGAGGCGATAACGGGAAGCTTAATGGTTTCCACCTATATACCAAGTATCATTTTTTTTTATTAAAAATAAAAGCTTTTCAATCTCCCCAGTGGAGTCGCCACTGAATGAACGCTCGCCGAAAAAAATAAAAAAAATTCGTTTATTTGGAGTCGCCACGTCGTTTTTAAAGGAAACATTGAAAACCTTTTTGAAAGTGAGAAAATGGGTTCGGGGGTCAAGTTACGACGTGGGAAGAGAATATAGAGCTCACCCACATCGCCTCTTTCGAGACTTTCAATCAAACAAGGACAATATAATCATTCTAAGTGTGTGTGCAAATCGTGTCAACAAGCAAACATATGAACTTTGGATTTTATTAATGATAATAAAACTAGATACAACTTGTGAGCCATTGAAAGGCGGCCACACCCTTACAAATGATAAACTTTAATTACAAGGAAAGGTTGAGACAGTCTGTCCAGGGACTTCGGATGTCATACGACACAGGACTACCTCAGGAGAGGGATGTCGTACGATGCAGGACATCCTGGTCAGATTGCCTCTTATAAAAAGGGGGTGGATAATCCACCACAGCTACTCTAACACTAAAATAAGGCTACTTTAACTATGGAGAAACACTGTTTAGGGTCTGGAACCAATTTGGGGTTGACTGGAGTTAATGAAGTCAAGATTGACTTTCTGTGATACGGATGTCGTATGACACAGGACTCCCAGGGCAGTCTGTGTCATACGACAGAGGCCTCCTCCATCAGCAGTTTACACCCAAATGATCTCAGACTTCCCAAACAATGATATTAAGCTAAAATATCAACTTAAAACAGCATGACTGAAGTTAAAGATGATGAAACTACAAAGGGAATCAACCTGGGTTAGCTGAAGTCACTGAAAGCCAAGCCAGCTTTCTGGGATCTCTATGTCGTATGACACAGGACATCTTAGGGTGTCCTGTGTCGGACGACAAAGGTATCCTATATCAGTGAGCTTCAACAAATTGATTCCAGACTGCTCAGAACATGAAACTAGGCTATACCACTAACGGAAAACAGTAGAATAACAGTAATACGTGAGTATTATGGGAGGATCACATGGCTTTGATGACCCAATGTGGATGATCACATGTATTGGGCCATGATCATGGGAGCCATCACCTCCTAACTCAAACAAACTCAACCAAGATGCAAACTTTAATAAAGTTAACACTACTAAATGTCCAGATCTGAGGTGAGGAGATGTGAATATTGATGATTCACATCTCCACCACCTTTATCATTCAAAATCCCCAAATAATCACATATTATCACATGGCATAAGCAAGCAAAGCAATGATTCAAATAAACAAGGTATGAATAGAGATAAGAGGGGTTTAGGGTCTACCTATTGTAGTCCACAAGGCAAAGACACCAATAGTATGGTGCTTGCCCCTTCAAAACACCAACAAAGAGGATCACCCTTGGACTTGGCTTGGATGTGTGTGTGTGTGAGGAGGGAGGTGAGTGTGTGTGTGTATATGAGAGTGAGTATCAGCCTCTATTTCAGCAGAGTAACCTTACTTAAGAAAGTCCCCCTCAAAATGATCAGCAAAGGCCTGTATTTATAGGCATGTTGAATGAGACCTTCCATGTTGTACGACATGGGGATTTAACCGCCTTAGGGTCGTCCTGTGTCGGACGACACCGGTCATTTTCAGGATAGACTGGGCCGAATGGGAGGCAGGCCCAATAACAAATGAATATAAATAAACAAATTAATAAGGAAAGCCCAAAATGCATATAAATAAATAAACAAGCCCAAAATTAAGGCAAACTCTTTGCAATTCAAGAAAAGCGGACCCAAAAACACGAGTTCGGGTCGGGGTACTCACAATAATCTTGAAGTAGTGGTGATAAACTTTGAGAACTTCCAGCTCGCCTCTAGAGTGTCAATTTCCAACACCCTCTTCTTCTTGAATCGAAGCACGTGATCCAGATACTCTCTAGCCGTGCTTAGGACGCACCCAACTCCCAACATTATGGGAAACTTGACCCTTTGATGGGGGAATCGAAGGCACCATCCCTATAGCGACCTGCCCAGGTATACCCAGTATAGCATGGTAATCACTCATAACATCAATGACTATAAATGTTACCTTAGATGTTGTCCTTAAGGGATGTTGTCCGATGTCGACCTCCAGCTCTATCTGTTCTTTGGTATCAACCCTGTGATTGGTGAAGCCCTCTAGTCGACCTGAGTATGGTGACAACCTGGCGTCTGTTAATCCCATATCTAGGAAGGTTTTATAATAGAGAATGTCCTTGCAGACCCCCATGTCGACCAAGATTCTACTTGACGTGCAGTCATCAATGAGCCCTGAAATCACCAAAATCTGCTCCCTTGCAGCCAAGCTGGTAGCCAGCTCGTAGGGATAGAAACTGATTACCTCCTCATGAACACATCTCTTGGGAGGCACATAAGGAACTTTGCTTAACTGGAAGATCTTATGCTTGAGGGCAGTGTTGCTTGTCTCCTCAACAATTACCCCCAAAGTTAGTCTAGGTTGTTTTGCCTCTGGCACACCTCCCGTAGGTCAATCTCCTCCTGCATGATGATCTCCCTTCACAAACCTATCAAACCTTCCTTCATCCACCCACTTTTGGATTATCCTCTTCAAACTCATACATTCCTCCCTGTTGTGCCCGGTGTCCTTATGATACTCACAGTACCTACCATTATCCCTTATGATTTTATTTTGAGTATTCATTGGGGAAAGAGGACATAGGTCGATCGTGTTCATGATCTCAGTCCGACTAACTGTGAGTGAGGTGAAGTTTTCAGGGACTCATTCAGTCGCCCTAGTTCTATTTTTCCCCTTGTTGTCGTTATTCTTTGCCTCCTTTTGATCCTCAGCCACGGCCACATAATATGCCCTCTCAAGCAGCTCTTTCCTCGTGGTTGCCATCCTAACCTGGAGCTCGTAATCCAGATTGGGAGAGGACACTCCATTTCTAAAATAGTTGATTACCTCTCTATCTGTGAGGTCTTTCTCAATTTGATCGACCAACTCTTTAAACCTGGTAAAGTAACTCATGGTACTCTCCGTCTTACCCTGAGTCAAGTTATTTAGGTTGGTCACTGTCTTCTTACGGGCCCCCACGGTAGAGAACCTTTCTAGCAACTTCTTCCTCATGTAACTCCATGAGGTAATGCAGTCGGTGGTTAGACCACGGAACCAAGTCAATGTTGCACCTGTGAAGGTGCTGGTTAATATCTTGCATAGCACATCATCCTCAGAAGAGACCAAACACATAGTGGCCTCAAAGTGTTGCATATGATTCAAGGCATTGGTCACGCATGAATATTTTTCTGACATGGGCAGCTTGAACCCTGCAGGAGGCCTTCTGTCGAGCATATCCTTGGCCAAAGGTCGAATAGTATAGTCATTTCGTTTGACCTTCCCATTGGTTGCTTCCTGATCTGCCTCCATATTATCTAATCTTCGTTTCAAGTTGATAAGCTCCCTAACATCCAGGTCGCTTCTTTGATGGGAGACAGAGTTAGACCTTTGTCTCTCCTCATGGTGGGGTTCCCTCCTAGATAGGGTCCTATGTCTCTCATTCCTTGGGGAAGTTGCTTCTCTCCTTTATCGACGGAGAAAGGACCTCTCCCCTTTGTGGAGACCTACGCTGAACCCTGTCAGCTTAGAGCTGCCTCCTCTTAGATGAGTCGGCCTCTTGTTACCTTTGTTGATTGAGCCTATCCCTTAGGTCGCCAGTTTCGTCTATGGTGATATGGGTAGGGGATGCCTTTCACTCCTCCTTTCTTTACCGTACGGTATAGGACCTCCGTTAGCCCATCTATGAGAGGTAAGAGATGGAGCTACCCTTTGCTATCTTCTGTCGTCCTTTTTAGGAGACTCAGGTAGCTTGAGTAATTCGTTCTGCACTTCGAGCATGCTCTGCAGCAACCTAGCCCGCTCTAGCAAAATATCTTTCCAACTACGGTGAGAAGTTGAGGGACCTACAATGTCGCCTGCAGCTATTCGACCTGTTTGGACCCACTTTGGTTGCTGTCTTACCCCTTGGTTAGGCATAGGCCTTTTTTCTGCCTTCTCCTATCTTGCAATCCCGCGCCATCAGCCACACTATTGGAGCGAGTACCCTCCTAGTGGGATGTCCCTGTGGGGGAGGAGGCAAGTTTGCAGTGCGATTTTCGGCACATGCATTTGTGTTTCTCCCCGCATTCTCGAGCATTGGCTCACTGGAGGAAGTAGCAGTACGTCCATTGGATACCATGCTTACGATTTGTGAGGTTTCGAGGTTTAGCGTTGTCGTTTCCCGATAATGGAACCAAACTAATGATGCAGGAAACGATCCAAATCAGCCTTAGTCCAACAATATTGATTCCTAGCAAATGTAACCTGAAACCACGAACAAATGACTAGCCGGGTTGGTCTCTGGCTAGGAACCTCCAGCGTGATGATAAGATGTTGTGTTATGAGTTTATAAATCTGTATTGAACGACATAATCTCAAAATAGCTAAGAAGACATTACCTTTTAACATAGGAAGTTGTCTGGTATCCATAGTGTCGTTATGGGATCATTATGAATCCCTAAAATTATGAAGATGTTGTTGCCATAACTGTCTCTGAGAATGTAGGAGGCGGTTACAAATAACGACGTGGATGGACGCACGTGTTGGTAGGTCGAGGTCGCCTGAGTATTCGAGGTCGTACTGACTTTGTGCCTTAGCCAGATAGAAATTGTACAAGTAGATGATCGTATGTCAGACAAAGCTAGGTCGGGAACAAGGATGGTCGGATAATGAGATAGGTCGACTGATCTTTGTCGTTGGGCCGTTGGTGTTTTAACAATTGGATTGGCCCATTACATGGTATTATCTTTGTAACGTCTGAAATGTTGGGATTAATTCGTTGGGCCTAACCCGTCACTATTATTCCGTTCAACTTCTATATGTATATGCATAGATGCATACATACATATATAAATACAAATATACACACACACATATATGTGTATCAGTGTATGTTAGGAAAAATATAACGGAAATTCGAAAAGGCTTTCTTTAAGAAAATAATTGAAAATAAATAAAATTGGAAAAATAAAATTAAGCCGAGACGGAGGATAGTTGAGGCTTGTGTTGGACACAATCTCCGTAAGAAGTAATTGCCCCGCACTGGTGCTAACGGTTACTGACAATCTTCTCGTAAGATGCAACGACTTTACAATCGTTAGTAGAAGCACTTCAAACTAATGACTTCGACGAACAAACTATCTGTTTGGAACTTCTGGACTTGAAAGGAATATGTATGCTACAATATGATTTCTCTCTCGAATTGCTATTGAATTCTAAATCACTGAATGATTGGAATGAATGAAACTGATATTCTGGGGGCCTATTTATAGATATTGAAGAGTTGTGGTAGCTATTGGGAATAACCACAATTGGTGTCTGGTGGATTCTCTGCCGTTGGATTTGGTCTTGATGGAGGGTGGAGATCATCTGGACCTGCCAGCACCTATTCGAACCGGCTCCTTGAACCAGTCCAACCCTTCCATCTATGACCTGGTTCATTGAACCTGGCTTGTACCCTTTGGCGTGGACAGGTGTGGACTAGATCCAAGACCCACGGATCCGATCTGTGGTCCAACCGAGTCCTGCACCGCCCCAGCCCAATCTAAATGGACCTAGGCCCAACCGCACCCATACACTAGCCTAAGCTGAACCGAACCACTGCACCTGAGCCACGAACCTTGATCGATTTTCTTAAAAATTAAAGGCCTCCAATAGCTCCTAGCGAAGTGCAAAGTGCGCCTCTAAAGCGCGCTTCGCGGGCTTCGCGGGTGTGGTCCAAATTGAGTTAGTATAAAACTGGCACAATTGGGCTACTCCTTGCATGGTTGGCCTAATGTTCCACCTAGGTTGGCCCAAGGAGAACATCTTGATGACTCCTCCTTGTTTGCATCCACTTATAAACAAGCATTACTTTACATCTCAAAGCAATGTGGGATAACTCTTCCATATCCCATAAACTCTTCATTTTCTCATTTCAAGTTACAATCTTTAGCCATTAATTTCTCATTCACCCGGAAATGGTTTTGAGTAAATAAATGCATTTTCTTAATCTACAAAAAATGTAGATTATAATTTTGTAACTTATTTCATTAAACAATAAATGAAACGCATTTGAAAATTGGGTCAAAACTTGGTCAAACCTAGTTTCTTAAACCCATTTCCAACAATCCCCCACATGAATTACAATTAATGCATGTATGCAGATTCGTCCAAAAGTTCCGGCGAACTACTATTGCATCGGGATAGGTAGCTTATGGCCTTGAACCTTCCCTAGTAAAATACTATAGGATATACTAGTCTGTTGGTAGCAAGACGCTTTGAACCAGTGACTGTATAGTGTATGCCAAGACAACAGTACTCACACAATAATAGCTCTAACAATTTTTGTTCTCACGTTGTATCCATTTCGGCCCTGGACCGTATCTCATTCATAAGTGTTCATCTAGAAGCGGCCTTATTACTTCTCACTTATATAGGTGATTCATACTATAAAGAGTATCCTGCTATACTCCACCCGTAGGTATAGGAATCATTAAAAGTTTTCTCAACTTATCCTCACCACTACTGTAGGTTAAGAGAAGTTTGCAGCTGGAAGAGATGAATAATAATTACGGTAGAGGTGATCATAAGCCATCTGTTTGTGCTGTTTATGTGAGGAGGAAGAAGAAAGTTGATGAGCAAATGGTGTCTATAGAGCCCGAACAGAAGGTTGAAAAGAGTGTTGAGCCAGAGTTGGAGGTGGAGAAGAAGGTGGAAGAGAAAATTCCAGAAGAGAAGAATATTCCACCCGTGTTTCCTGTTTATGAGCATGTCCCTCCGTTTCCTTATGCATTGAGGGAGGATAGAAAACCGGTGTCTGACAAGGCTATCTTTGACACATTCAAGAGACTAGAGGGAAATCAGAAGGAAAGGAGTCAGAAAAAGGTGAAGATCTTGGAGCATGTGTCTGCGGCTTACAAGAAAAAGACCACAAAAATTTCTTGGGATGTTTCCAAGAAAAAGAAAAAGAAGATAAAGGCCAAGAAAAAGGCCATAATGTTTTTTTGGGATCCACCTGATTTAATCAAGAAAGGTACATATGTGGAGAAAATTGTGGGTATTTGTACTCGTGAAGGTGCGAGGTGGGCCAAGGGGAGAAAAGTTAAGTCCAAAAACAAGATGGCCACCTCTAACCCCCATTGAAGTGGGAATTCGGTCAGGCTAACGACCTTAACCAAATGCGCTTATTGGGAGGCAACCCAAGAAGGAAATTGCAAAATGTGGGAGAGGAGCACAACATAAAAAAATCTTGGGCACTAAAAAAAAATAAAAAAAAATAAAGGCCTAATAAAAAAAAAGCTGCTGAAAAAAAAAGCTGTTGAAAAAAAAAGCTGTTGAAAAAAAAGGGCCTAATAAAAATAAAAAAAAGGTCTATTTAAAAAAAATTATTATAATTTTGAGGCGAAGGAATGGCCCAGGAGGCCGCCCCAATCCAAGCAAATCCAGGCCAAGTTACTGCCTTCCATGCGGCCGCCCATCCAATCCTCAGGCGTACGCCTCATTTGATTAAAAAAAAATTCCTTTTTTTTTCAGTTTGGTCCCTTCCTTTTCCTAGATTTTCATTTTAGCCACTAAACATTCTAAAACCAATTCTTCTCCTTATTTTTCCCAAATTTCCAATTTGATTCCTCCTTTTCCCCATATTTCTACTTTGGCCCCTAAACTTTCAATTCAAGCTTAACTCCCCCATTTTCTACCTAATTTCATTTTAGCTTCTGTACTTTCAAATTTCTAGTAAATGGGTCATTATTCACCCATAATCAACAGCAATTTGGGAGTAGCTCTAGCCAAGGATCATCATGGGGGCCAGATTGGTTCCCACCACCGCAGTAGTCCCGGAAGGTATCCCTATTCCTTTCTCATTTATTTTGTAGTGATGCATATGGGACTATGCATTGTTTAGTGAGGGGGTGGGGTACCTGCTTGTTGTTTGTATAGAGTTGTTTTCTTCTTTGTTTTTCTCTGTTTTGAAAAAAAAAACAAATTGAAAAAATAAAGAAAAAAATTATGAAAAAAAATGAAAAAATAAAATAAAAAAAATAATAATAAAAAAAATTTTAAAAAAATGAGAGGCTAAGTGAAAACTCGTAAGGGCGCTTAGACAAAAGGTGAGGAAGTGATTTGTGACATCCTTTACATCTCCGGAGTGGAGACATAAGGGAGGTTTGGAGTCTCGAGTAGGATTGATTCTTCTTGGCGTAGGAGGTTTGGTTTAGAGGCGTTAGGATAAAAAAAATCCTCGTAATTCTTTTTGGTGATATAAGAGGTGTTGGTGTAATACACGAGGTAAGTCTTTGCTTGGACATTGACTTTATTTGAGGGAGTAGTAGTGAAAGGATAGTGTGGGGGAAAATTAGGACATTTTTAGTTCCCCCATTTGCTTTTATGTGTGGACCCTAGTTCGGATGGCCATTTACATGTTGGAGTTGGTATCAAGCTAGGGTCGGATATTCATATGATTTTGAGGAGTTACAAGGAGACGGAAGCATTTATATTCCGTATTGTTTTTGACTGATTTGGATTGGTGGACTAGAGGAGATTAGGGGTCATTTTCTTTCCATGCTATCTGTTTAGACCGGCGATTTAGAGTTGGGTTAGGATATTACTCAGGGACGAGTAATGGTCTAAGCGTGGGGGAATTTGATGTGATGAATTTTATTATATGTAATTCCCTAGTTTTCTAGACAGTTTATCTTGATTTTGATGTAATTTAGATTAATTTTGATGTAATTTTGAGTAGATTTTGGATTGGTAAGTTCGTGGGAAACTATTGTGTTTTGAGACATATTTTTAGTGATTCTATGATATTCCTGCGAAATTTATGAATGCTCAAAAGAGAAGTCAAAGTCAGTCTTCAAGTCAAAGTCAACAGAGGGTAAAAGTTGCAATTATGTGAAGTTCCAGAGACCAAACTGGAGAGCGAGAAAGTTCAGTGACCAGAATGAGATCTTGGAAAGTTACATGACTAAAGTGGAATAAGGAGTTTAGAAAACTTAATATCAGCACGTGAAGACTAGGAGAAGGCGTGCATTGACCATCGACCGGCGTGTGGAAAAGGCATTGTTATTTATTTTGTTTTTCCTTTTTCCTTTATTATTTAGTTTAGATTTTTTAGGGTGGAGGAGTATATATACTTCTTGGTTCAACTTTTATTTATTTTTCCTAGAGAGTTCATTGCTTTTCATGGAGAACTAAATACCCTTGCTTTGGATTTAATTATTGGAACTGTTCTGGATTTTAATTGAGGTTAATTTCTTTTCATATCTTTTGTCCTATTCATATTTTCTTCTGTGTTTATTGATTGAATTGATTTCTAGAGTTTTTCAATTAGGCCAATTGTTGAATCTTGGTTATTAATTCATTGCTAGAATCCCCTAAGATTGTGTCAATTTAGGGTTTCATAAGTAGTAACTTTATGGTTTATGCATGTGTCATGGTAAATTGTGAAGAAGAAGAAAATAGACACAAGTATCTAATTGAAATAACATTGGAACGTGTTCTCGATCTTAATCTCTTAAATCGAAATCAATCGATATTGCGAATCTAGACTGTGTCAGTTAGGTTAGGTATTGATTAGGGTTATTAGTGAGTCTGTCACTACTAGCTACTATAAAGGAAAAAAATAGAAATTGAAAAACATCTCGTGATCGAGTGAATAGGGTAAAAGTGGAATGAGTTAACCAATGATATTTGAATGATAGACGGGGAAAATAATTGATCCAAAGTGCTTTTCCTTTAATTGTTTATAACCTAGTTTTTAATTCCCGTCTTAGGAATTTAATAATAATTAAACAGACCCCCAATCTTGTCAAGTGACAATTGTGCAAATAAATAACCGTTCTTCAGTGGATCGACCCTGGACTTGTCCTAGCTGCAGTTTTGTAGCCGAGTCTTGGTATTTAATTTGTAGGCGTGCGACTTTAGCCTATCACTCGTTGATGTAGTTCTTGAAGATTTTCCTCCTGCATTCTTATCAAAGCCTCCTGCCATGGCTGCATTTTAGGTTGCGGGGGGTCATAAGAATGTGGCTCATAATTGTTTAATGCATGGTTTGAATGGTTTTCCCACCATTGTGTATAACAATTAGGGGAATCATCATATTGTTGTTGCCATGGTTGAAACGAACTTATCTCTTGTACCTTACGAGAATACTCAGGAAAATATGCTCTAGACGGACAATTAATAGTAGTATGATAATAATCACCACAATTAGCACAATGCACATTATAAGTGTTCATTCCATACATCCTCAAAGAGTATCTCACACATTAATTTTATGTAACTAAAAAAAAACAGAAAATAATAAAAAAAACTATTTACACTACAAAGAAAATAAGAAAAGAAAATTATTTACAATACACTAACAAAATTAACGTGTTCAAGACCACAAGTCCCCGGCAATGGAGCCAAAAACTTGATGGGTGATTTTAACCCTCTCGTAATAAACCTCACAAGCGCACAATGGTCGTGTGTAGCGTGTGTGCAAGTAAGGGTCGATCTACGAGGACTATGTGTATGACCAAGTTAATTCAAATTGTGTACAAAGGAAAGGTAACCAAAAGGGGGGGGGGGAGATTTGATTTTGGATTAAACTAATGACTAACTTAAGCAATTAAACTAAATCTAACACATAACAAATAGACAAGCAATTAAACAAGCGGGCTTAATGATTAAAAGAAAGAATTCATGAGTTTGACTTCGATAAAGTGACTAAACCATGCTAGCAATTTGGACAAAAAGATTGATACTTTCCTAGGGTTTGTTCACAATAAAATAAGATTGGGACGGTTAGGCGGTCGAATTGCAATCTATCAATCCCAATTAATCACTTTTCGCAAATCAAGTCCAAGCAATTAACCAAGAAAGCAAATAGATAAATGAGCACAATAACCTAAATTAATTGCTTTCTATCACGGTGGCAAATCAATTTAATCAACAAATATATATCAAGCAACAAATCCCAATTCAATGGTGAAAAGTTGCTAAAGATAGAAACTTTATGAACATCTTTGGAGATCTAGGAATTTACCAAATATGAAAAGATAAATTAGACTAGCATGGATTAAATCACTAAATCT
Organism: Adenophora triphylla var. japonica; assembly: GCA_022495995.1. Taxonomy (NCBI): domain Eukaryota; kingdom Viridiplantae; phylum Streptophyta; class Magnoliopsida; order Asterales; family Campanulaceae; genus Adenophora; species Adenophora triphylla. The sequence goes on from JAFEMH010003982.1 coordinate 113,146, forward strand.
ACATCAAACCCATGAATTAAGAACTTAGCTACACATAAACATAAAGATAGAAAATAAAATACTAAATAAAAAAAAAGAAAACTTACAAAAAGATGAAGAAAATCAAGATCTCCCCAAAAAGGGAGTAGTCTCCCTTTTCTCTACAAAATAAAACTTAACCCTAAAATATTATCACATCCTATATTTATACTAAGTTGGAACAAAAGATTGATTAGGCCCTAAAGATAAAGATGGGATTAAGGCCCAAAGAGATTAAACAAAGGCTGGCCCAAAACTCCCTTTCATCCGCTGGAACAATGGCCTGGTCAACGTGGGGAAGCAGCTTGGGCAATGACTTGGGCGGTCGCCGAAGAGGTTCGGCCCAGCAAGAGCGGCCGCACAAACCTCTCAGCCAAAGTTGTTTTCTTTTTCTTTCTTTCCAATATGGCCACTGCAGGTCACTCCTTTTCTTTTTCTTCTTTTCTTTTTTTTAACTCCTCCGCTTCCCTCCATCTCAAATTTATTACTTTATTGGGTTCAAAAGCCACCAAATCACTACCTAATTTTCTGCACTAGAGAAAACACTAAACACACAAATTAAAAAGCATTTTACTCAGAATTTGCACTATAATAGATTCAAAATAAGATATCTTTTAGATGTAAAACTACATCCATCAAACATCTAATATGAAAAAACTTACCCCCAAGTGAGGGTTGACAAACGGTAATTAAGTCGAGTAAACTAGTCGTATTAGCACTTGCGTTGTCAAATGAAATAGTAAATATTTTATTTAAAATACCATACTCAACAAAAATCTCAAGTAATTTTGCACAAATATTTTTCGCGGAATGCGGTGACTCAAAATCTTTGTAAGCAATTAATCTTTTTTGGATAGTCCATGAATTATCTATCCAATGGCAAATAACGCCCAAATAAGTATTTCTTTGCCAATGATCAATCCAACCATCGGCACAAATTGAAAATTTATTTTCTAAATTTGATAAATCACCAATTAAATCTTTTTTATATTTTTTCACCACTCTAGTAATATGATGTACGAGATTCGTACGTGGTACTCTCGTGTCGACAGGATTTAAAGAAAGTCGAACAAAACTTCCATAAAAATCGTCATCCGCAAAATTAAAAGGAATGCCCTTTAACGCAAACTAATTTGGCTAGTTCATCCCTATAAACCCACTTATCAAATTTAAAAAGGACGAAATGGGAAGACGAAAGTATCGGATGTAGGCTCTCTTTCTCTAGTTGCAAAATGCTCGAAGATTATAATCAGTATCGGGAGTAATTTTTCTTTTCGTGAAATGGATGGCGAAAGTATCGGATGTAGGCTCTCTTTCTCTAGGTTGTCCCCGACCCCAACTACCTCCCCTAGTAGCTCGGCCCCCTACCCCTCCTAGTACCAGCACTTTCAATTTCAACAACTTCTTCTTCCTCACTTTGTTGGATATTTGGATTTTGATAATCAAAATCATTGTTGGGGGAGGAAGAACCAACATGTAACTTGCCTAAATTGCTTCTTCTTTGATTTCCAGCCATTTGTGTAAGATAAAATGAAGTTTGGAAACAAAATGGAGCTTAAAAATGGATGAAAATGAAGAAAAACACTAGTTTTATTAGAAAACTAACTGAAAATGAGGTAATATTTAACTGAAAATTGGATGAGAGTAAGAATATGTGAATATTTGAGAGTAGAAGAGAAAGAGTAGATAGAAATAATGTGAAAATAAAATGGGAGGGAGGTGATATTATAGTTAGTTTTAATGCTTTAATATTTTTTTGTTACAGCCGTTACTAACTGGGAATTGGAAAGGGGGGGGGGACAGGCAGGGGGGACAGCCGACTGGATGGATCGGCCAGTCGATAGGTAGGCGCTGGACCGACTGACTGGAGAAGTAGCCGTTGGCGGACAACAGTCATATGACCGTTTATATGACTGTTCCACCTAGGGGTCCTAACCGATTTTGTCGGTTCAACCGGCGGTTAAACCGACAATTGATCAATTTTCTCTAACCTCCAACCGTAATCGAACCTCCAAAAAACCGAAATCGTTATTTCTCTAACCTCCAACCGTAACCGAACCTCCAAAAAACCAATTTCAATTTAACGATTTCGGTTCAAGCGCGTTGACCAGTTTTAAGCAGTTTTGACCGGTTGAAAACCGGCCGGTTAGCCGGTCCAGTTTGGTTTTTTGGCCACCTCTAGCTGGGTTGACAGTTATGTTTAAACATGCATATGAGTGTCCTTGTGTAAAAATTTCATCTTATTATCATTGATTTAGAGCATGACACAAGTGACCATATAAAAGATCTTACTTTTGTGACAATGATCTCCCCACTATTCATTCATTTATCATTATGTGGTGGAGAATTGTAAGTTAGATGAATCAATGTAAATATAATTCCATATTCATAATAATGCTTGTAAAGTGTGTTGTAAAGATTTGAAACTTGTTTGGCCAACAACCTATTATATAATTTGAACATCCCAAAAATATTTTCTTTTGTTTTAGTGGTTTATTTTTGTTTTTAGTTTTGTTGTTTTACTCGACAACGAGCAAAAGATAAGTTTGGGGGTATTTGATGCGTTTTCACTCATCTAAATGATATACTCCCCCGTCCCACTTCAAAAGTCCTACTTTCCCTTTTGGTCCGTCCCAGACTAAGAATCCCATTTCATAAATGGCAAATTTTGAACAGTGTTTCGGACTTTTACACCAATATAATGTAAATATATTTACAAAAAAAACCATTCAATTATGCCCTTATAATGTTAACATATTTACAAAAAAATCAATCAAAAAGAGATTTTATCATAAATGTTTTAACTTTTACATTCTCTCTTCTCTAATCTTCTACCCACTTGCAATTCTTTATTCATTTTTTTAAAAAAATCTTAAGAAGCGTGAAATACTACCCTAGGACACTTGAAGTGGGACGGAGGGAGTATCTTTATACCTATTTGATTCTTAAACTTTGGTGTTTTGATGGCTTTTTGAAGTGTTTGAGTATAGGGAATGGAAGGAAAAAGTCACGAAATATGATTGAAAAGGATAAAGAAAGGAACGATCAAGATCGGAGTGGCAAAGGAGGAAAGAATGAAAATTATAAAATGACAAAGTGAAGATGACCCTTTGCATTCATTACCATTGGATAATACTCGTCGAGAGCTTTCCAACGATATGTGGCACGTCCCAATCGTAGTACGTATGATGAAGTTATGACCTCTGAAAGTTTGCCGAGCAGCACACGCACCACAAGGGAGGGAAGCGCAAGCCCTCGAATTCCAGAAACACATTAAGCTACTGTGGGTGCGGCCGCCTCCTTTAAAGGGGAGCGGATGCCCCCCCCCCCTCCGCCAGCACCAATTTTCACTCCATTTTGGAGTAGGTTTCCTCGGTTGTTTCCTAACTTGACCCCGCTTCTCCCATGTATAAATAGGACACTGCAGCCAGGTTTTGGGAGATCTTTTAGGCTCTTTCAAGAAGGATTTCAAGAATTCAATCCAGGTTTTTATGTATTTTATTCTTTCTTCTTTTATGGCCCTTCAAGGCTAAATTCTTGGTTCGTGGATTGGGTGATTAACAATTGGATCTTTATGTTAAGGTTTTAATTATTCCTATCTCTTTCTCATTCTTGTTATTCTCAACGTTCTTAATAATCGTTCTTGAGATTAATTGTATTGACCTAGTGGAATCTACTTCTTGGTCTCTTGAATTATTTTGGGTATAAACCATTGCACTAGCGTGAATGATTTATTCATCGACCATTGTTGAGAAGAATAGATTTAATTGATGACCTAGCGGAATTCAATTGTATCTAAGTTTCAATGTTCTATGATTTAATTGATGACCAAGCGGAATTCAAATAAATTTAAGTTCTTGTGTTCTTGTGAATTTAATTGGATCTCTTGAATGTTTTTATTGACCTAGCGAAATATATTAACAAAGAGAGAAATCATTAGGGTTTTAATGTTTGTATTGACCTAGCGGAATATACCAAACATCCCAGCCTTAATCTTTTGTGAACAAACCCTCGAATGAGATTGATCTATTTTCTCCCCTTGAAAATAAAGCATAAAGTGATGATTGTTATGATCTCCAATCCATGAATCTCTTGCTATCTTGACATCTTTTATTTGCCATTTATTTCTTGCTTTCTTAGGATAATCAATCAAACCAAACAAAAACCTCTTTTTGTTACTTCCTGCTAAAGCTGTCAAATGGGCCGGGCCGTCACTTAATGACGAGCCGGGCCGGGCTGGCCCAAAATATCAACGGGCCTAGTAAATGTCAAGCCCGGCCCATGCAAACATCGGGCCTACGGGCCAATCCAAAGTCCAAAGGCAAAGCAAGGGCCAAGGTGGACCATGGCCAAGGCCTGCCAAGGCCTAATGAGAGGAAACAAGGGCTTTGAGTCAATATATACCCAACAAAGGCCATTTTTTTTTGTTTTCAATCAATGTGAGATATGTGCAAGGCCAAGGGCCAAGGCCAAGGCAGGCCAAGGCCACTGCACTGTCTGTTTGGCTGTTGCTGTTTATTGTTTGCAGCACATATAATTGCTACTTTGCTAGCCAAAGCCACCCCACTGCCTGCACATTTTGATTTTTGGCTGTGAAGTTTTTTTTTTTTAGTGTGTTGACTTTGTCAACTTTTCATCGGGCCGGCCCGGGCTTTTGCAGGCTTTTCATGTTCGGGCCGCCTAAACCCACGGGCCTACCGGGCCGGGCCAAAGAGGTCCGGTTTTTTTTGGGCCGCCTAATTTGAGGCCCAGGCCCTTAAAAACCCGGGCGGGCTGGGTCGGGCCCACGGGCCGGGCTCAATTTTGACGGCTCTACTTCCTGCACTATTAAAATACACTTGTTCATCCACAAGTCTATGTGGATTCATTCCTTGCAATTACATGTTACTACATTAATAACTAATGCACTTACTAGATAAATTTAATTAGAGAGAGAAATCCTTCGTTAGTTATATGACATTACTATTGGTGATTTCCAAAGTAGAAGCTAAGTTAAGTGTGAATCAAGAATTAAGAACATAAAAATAGATTGAATTAAGGACAACGAAAGGTTGAGAGATTGACGAAGGGAGAGAGATGTAGGCGCATTTGTTATTATTTTATTTCACAACTAAATAGATATTTCACTACACAATAACGTGAATATTTCTTACAATTCTAACACTACTGAAATTACACGCATTCGCTCGCAATCGTGAAGGCAACGAGCGGTTTGAAATTCACGAAAGAAAAAAAGAGAGTTGCTACACTATTTTTTATGAGCCAAAACTTTGAAAAAGGCTTTTGAACAGAGATTGTTAGGTTCGGAGGTCACGTTACGCCTCCGAAAGAGATTAATTGTGCTCACCCGAAACGCCTCGTATGGACGAGTCTTTCTACCTTTTCTCGAAAACTGTACGTGTGTGTTTGTGAATTACTTGAAAATGAGTTTGAATGGTGGGTTTTGAATTGAAAATGAGTTTGAATTGAGGGTTTTAAAATGAGGGGTATTTTGACATGAGTCAGGCATTATAACGTTACCCTTTTTTCTAGAATGATAGTAAGGAAAAGATTTTGATTTGAATCGGGCATTATAACATTACCCTTTTTTGATAAAATGACAGTAAAGAGAAGACATTTAAAGTAATCGACAGTAATGAAATGACGATCGACAAGTCAATTTCTTGACTCAGATGTTAAGGTAAATGCGATCAACGAACCAAACGGTTTGGACGGTAAATAACGATATTGAAATGACGATATCAACTAATCGAACGATTCAGACGATAAAAGATGCGATCGATGAATCAAACGATTCGGACGATAAAAAACGTTATTTAAATGACAATATAAACGAATCAAACGATTCGAACGGTAGAAATGATAATCAACGAATCGAACGATTCGAACGGTAAATTACATAATAAGATAAAGTGATAAATGATGAGTTAAGATCTCCCATTTTAACTCTAAATTACTCTTATTGAAAGAGAAAAGTAATAGAGAGAGGGTCATTTCTTGACTCGGAGACAACGTAGTTTCTACATTTTGAAGAGTTTGATCGAAACAGAAATAGCGAAAAAGACGTAAAAGGGGATGAAAGTTTAGATCGAGAAGGAGAATTTACCGATAGTTAGATTTTGACTCTATCTTCCGAGGGATCGTATATTGGATACGAAAAGTGTTTGAAAAGTGTTTGGATTGTGTTTGTTTGGGAAAAACGAGGCTTTCACCCAAATCGAGGAAGTTTTCGGGACTTTTGAGGGAAATTGGGACGCTCGAATCGAGGTGTGAAGGCAGGAGGGTGAAAATTTTGGGGTAATTTACTGAATGACTGAGGCTGTATTTATAGGCTGTAAAATTGCAAAACAGGCCGACCGGCCTATCCTTCATGTTGAGGGCATTTTGGACATTTCAATTTATTGATGTGATCGTTGGACGACTTGCTGATTAAGCCAGTAAAACAGGCCGATCGGCCTAAGTTTCAGTCCGAGGGTATTTTGGTCTTTTTTTGATTTTTGATGTGATTGATTTGACCCTTGCAGATGCAAAGACTGTTTTTCAAAGCAGGATCAAGATGATAAAGAAGCACCAAGATGGCAAATCTCAGAACTGGGATATTAACAAAGAGTATGCCCATTTGGCCAAACTGACAGGGGAGCCGGTGGATGAGGGAGAGGTGACATCCAGCCCCAAAGATATCCTGACAGGAAGAGAAATTGAAACTGGAGAGACTGAAGCCGGAGATGCCACTCCCACAGGACCATCTGAGGCGGCTGCTAAGTGAAAAAAAGGTAAAAACTTTGGTTTTTTGTTTGGAATTTAAGGGTGGAATCCCAAAAAACAATTTTATTTTGTTTGGTTTGTAATAGGTCCATAAGGACCAAAGACAATTTATTTCAAGTGTTGGGTTGGTTCAACACTTTTGCTTTTTAGTTTTAGTAGCTTGGATGTTGGTACAATATCTTAACTTTTGGGAATGTTTTTATGGTAGCTTTTAGAAAAACTCGGGTTTGGTAGTTTTCAAGTATGTCAAGGCTTGGTATACTTTTGATGAAGTTTTCTTTGAATGATCACATGTTAATTTCGTAAGGTGACATGATAGTATGTCAAAACAGTAGGTACTTAAGATGACACGTACATGTCATAACCACAAGAATAAAACATAAGGTCAATCATTTAATTGAGTGGGAATGGGTAAGCTATATAATTTTACCTTAGGCCGATCGGCCTAAGGTTCCACCTTAGGCCGATCGGCCTAAGGTGGAACCTCAGACTTAGACTTTAAGAGTTAACAATTAGTGCCAATAAAAAACAGGCCAACACCAGAAATTAATGGCGAAACGTATCGAGCTCACGGTCATAGGATCGGCGAACAACGTGGTGCCAACGCATGCACCACACAATTGCCAGGGAACTACCAATAAACACCAGCTTCATCAGGTAAAATTGTAAACAGATACAAAGTCGGTGAACAGATCCAAATAACGAGCCACAAACACGACAGCCTATAGCTCTTGCGTCTTCAACGAAATCCCTAACCGCAACAACAAGATTATCAACTTCGAATCAAAGGGAAAACCCTAAAATGAAGAAACTGAATGTACCTGAGCATGACTTGGTGGCGTAGATTTTGAGAAGGAGGACGACGATGCTGACCAAGTGGAACATGTCGCCGGTGAATCTAAAGATATTCATAGCTCCGACCGGGAGGAGGGTGCGAAAATGGAAGCGGTTCGTGGACAATGTTGAAGGTGGTGGTTTGAAACGGCTATGGCCTCTGTCTCCAACATACTCCCTCCATGTCCATTGTCCAGGGTCCATGAATGTGACACTTTCCCCTTAAAAAAAAATTGAAAATTGTTATTCACATGTTACTAAATACCCTCATACGACAATTAATATAAAAATGTCACAGATTCAAATGACCATATTAACTCATTATTATGTCTAAATGAGGATTTTCGTATATTTTTTTTTATCTTCTTCTCCGCCGCAGCGGCAAAATTCCTCGATCACATCGGCAAATTTCAAACAATCAATGTTGAATCTTCTGAACAATATATAACTAGAAATCCAATCAAAATCATGGTCATTTACTGAACAGTATGAATCGAGATACGAACATGGGCTTGCCCGAATTGGGCCCAAAGGGATTGGGCCATAAACATAATCCAATACACAAGTGTCAGGGCCGAGGAACATCTTCCTCGTATGCCGAGGAGCATCCATCTCGGCCTTATATCTTCGTGCTTGGACCGTCGTACTCCGAGATATCACAAGTGACGAGGAGATAAAAGTTCTTACCTCGGCATATCATAAAGTGACAAGGAGAGAAAATCATTCACCCCGGCATCTTCATATGCCGGCCAATCATCAGATGACGAGGAGGCAATATCATGCATCTCGGCTTATATGCTAATGCCGAGATAAAACATTATTGTTCCTCGGCGTTCCGGCTAGCAGATTACACAGTCCTTATCAAACAAGGATTCTACAGTCGTGATCCAATCAGGATTACAATTACCAACACCAATTCAAGTCAAACAATGACTCCTTAACAGATATAATTCTCTTAGGATTATGTCTTATCTCTTTACAAGTTCACTCCAACATGGATTCTATCAATCCATCCCTATAAATACAAGCCCTATGGCTCATTATTTGGTACGTTACTTTTTACAATACAGAAACTCTGTCAATTTAGTTTCTTGCATACAAACCGTGAACTTATTCTCACGCCGGAGGGCCTTTAGCCGGAGACGCCCCGACTTAGTTTACGTGTTTTCTCTTATTTTCAGGCCTTGAAATCTCCGGAGCATCCGAACGCTTGGATTTGGGCTGATTTGACGATTTTGGCATCATCAATTGGTTTCATTGCCGGGAAATCGATTCAAACACCCTTTGTTTGGCCTGGAAAAGTCTCGCTAAAAGCATGCTGATCGCCGGAAATTTTCTAGTTTTGAACGGAAATTTCTGATCCGTTTGGGCTCTGTTCTTGAAACCGCCGGAATCTGGAAATTTCAATCGGAATTTACCCAGATTTTGTTGAGGCCGTTTTAGCGTGGAATTCTGCCCCAATTGTGGCCTGATTTTTTGTGTTGGAAAAATCGCGATTGGCAGTTTGTTTGTGGTCAAAATTTGCCCTAATTTTGGCCAGAAATTTGGATCTATTGAAAATCGTGATTTTCGGGAAATTTGCACTTGGTAATTTGTTGTTGATTTGCAATGGACGGACAATTTACAAGTGTAACTGCTGAGGACCAAACCTAAGTGAATGGGGTTAACACAGGTGCCGAGGAGCTACCTCCTCCTCCTCCTCCTCTACCTCAGCCAGACGGCCCCGCGCCCCTCGCCATGACTCTGTGCTCCAAGGGTCAGGCGAATGCCGAGGGAGAGGGTGCTTAGCTTCCTCGTCCTACTCGTCCTCGTGGGAAGCAAGTGGGAAGGAAGAAGACAAAGAACGCCGACGCCGGTCAATCGGGAGGAACTCAACCCATCGACCGACGCTCTTTGCTACATAAACAAATGGAGACATTGCAAAGGATGTATGAGACACAGGCTGCTCTTTTGCAATTGGACCCAGACCATTCCATGGCTGAGTTTATGCTGCCGTCTATGGGCAACCCTCTTGGAAGGGAGCAAGGTGAACGACGAGGTCCTCCCCTCGATCCTGCCTTACCATCTAAGCAGGCAGCCGAGGTTCCCCCATCCTCGGCATGACAGTAAGAAGAAGGATAAGGTAATTGACCTGAGAAGCCAGTTAACTCCCAGGGAAGAAGAAGTGAACTCACGGGACCTAAGGACAAGGCTCAGTCTGAGCAGGAGAATGTCACCACCTCGCCTTGTCATGGCTCCCCGTCGTCCCGGATCACCTCGTCCTCGACGATCTCGTCATGATTCTCCTCGACCACGTCGACCTCGCCCAGATTCTCCTCGTCCTCATGCTCGTGAATTTGCCAGGCCGAGAACACCCGAACCGTACCAAATGATACTTGGTGGTCAAGACTTGGAGCCAAGGCGTGATAAGGCACCATCCAAGCGGGACAGCCATCGACACGATGTGGAACACAATAGGGTAAATGGTTGCCCCAAAGACAAATCAACCCGTAGCTCCCAACGAAGCACCCGCTCAAGCAGTGACAAAGGAGTGGAAACAAAGCAATGGGAGCTGTTGAAACAAAGGCTCGATGACATGGAGATGGGCAAGAAATTTGATGATGATGACTTTGACTGGGCAACTCGTCCGTTCTCCTTGAGGATAACATCTGCACCACCTAATCCTCACCTTAAGGTCCCGAATTTTGAAAAATACAACGGAACCACTGACGCAAAAGACCATGTGCAAAGTTTTGAACAAACCATGAATCTCCTCACTGTAGCTGATGACATACTTTGCAAAGCTTTCGCGAGCACCTTCTCCGGAACAGCCTTGACCTGGTTCCGTGAACTGAAAAAAGGTTGCATCGATAGCTGGAGAGGCATGAGGAGAATGTTTCTGAACCACTTTGCCACGGCTGGTAGGAGAAAGATGAGATTGACTGACCTTGCCAATATCGAGCAAGGAAAGGGGGAAACCACCCTTAGCTACTACAACCGGTTCCGAAAAATGGCAGATCAGGTAGAAGAGAGCCTCACTGACAGGGAGGTCATTGTTTGTTTCAACTCTGGATTGAAATCTGGTCCCCTCATCTATGAACTCTCCGCCCGAGAGCCTAAGTCCAAAGCCAAATTATACCATGTGGCATACGCCATTGCAATAGCTGAGGATAAGAGCAAGAAAAGGGGATCCGACAAGACGAAACCGGAAGCAGCTGGCACTCGCCAGAATGAAAATGGGAACGGTAAAAGCTCCAAGGGGAAGAATAGGACAAGAAGCACCGAAAAGCCGGAAGTATTCACCCCTCTTACTAAACCCATCTCAGAAATTATGCAATTGGTAGATTTTCCTCCTCCCCGCCCACTGAGTGACAAACCGAAGTTCCCCCGTGATAAATCTAAATTCTGTGATTTCCATAAGGACCATGGCCACAATACTGATGGCTGTTGGGCCCTCAAGAAAATAATACAACGATGGGTCGACGAGGGAAAGTTAGACCGCTATGTCATGAAGAAGGATGGAAAGCGGAAACGAAAGGAGGAGGAAAGTGAAGATGATGATAAAAGTGAAGACGGAGAGCGTAGGCCTCCTAGAGCCAAATTGCACGTGATCCGTGAAGAAGTGACTTCTACCAGGAAGCTAAGGGACCAGATCCATGAACTAAGCAAAGTGTACCATGTGCCTGCTTGGATTCATAAGGCGGAAGAGGTCATCAGTTTTTCTCCTAGCGAACTGGCAGGAAGCCGTGCTGCCCGTGAACAACCCTTGGTAATAAAGGGTCGGATTGATAATGTGGAATCGGAAAGACTACTTGTAGACACGGGGGCCTCCCGTGACATTCTGTACTATTCCGCTTTCCAACAAATGGGATTGAAAGACACCATGCTGGAACCATATAATGGAAGACTGGAAGGATTCACCAACCATAAGGTTGGAGCTAAGGGAACTGTGGAACTGGAACTTGAAGTCGGTGAACATCCCTTCCGAGCCAAGGCTACTGTCAATTTTGTAGTCATGGACTTGACTAGTGATTATCATGCAATCATAGGCATTCCAAGTCAAGCTAAACTTGGGATGGTGGCCTCCCTTCCTCACCAACGAGTTAAATTTCCCACTCGTGCTGGAATTGGATGTGTGAGGGCAACCCCCAAAGACTTCTTGGAACATGTCGTGAAGAGCAGAAAGAAATCTAAAAGTGTGGAGATAGATACCCTTGAGGAAAACATCAAGATCTCTAAATCTCAGAAAACCACCGAGACTAGCTCCAGAATGAGCTATATTCGTGAGGTACTGTGAATGGGTGCCCAAATTCTAATTTTTTGTTTTTTTAGATTTTAGAATGGATTCACGCGAGTTTGAAAACATCCGGTTTAATTTGAAAAACGGAGTCGCCACGCCATTTTGATTTCCTCAAAACTTTGAAAAAAAGGTTTTTAGGGTTCGGAGGTTAAATTACCCCTTGGGAAGAACGGATCGTCGTTCACCCAAGGTGCCTTGGGGTAGCATGTCTCCCTAGATTCCATTTTTCGTGCTTGCTTGCGTGCTTTCTTGTGTGCATGTGTTGAAAAGAGGGGGGGGGGGAATGTCCCAAGTCGTCTTCCGGACGTACAAACCATTTAGTTGGTTGTCGCTCGGGATTCCTTGGATTTTTTATGTGTTCGGGACTTTGATCTCGTCCTCATCTTGGACATGTGATCATCGCTATTTGACCTTGGGACTTGCGTGATCGAGAGAAGGACTCTCTTTTATAGTCCAAAATGAGGTTCTTTAGAAAATAAGTGTCCTTAGCCCATCAATCCTACACCTTGAGACGATTGAGCTCATATTGAAGCTATCATGATCATCTCAAGCGATAATAGGAGATATAGGTTCAAGGTTTATCCCTTTCTAAAGAGATTTTGGCACCTTTAATGAAAGAAACGATGTAAAGATAGGATCTTTACACCGGTCCATTCCGAAGGTTGCATCAAGTACCAATTGGGGACTAGGGGGATGCATGTTAAAAATGACATTTTTAGTGAAAAGATGACATTTTTGGGGTGCAAAGGATGCTTTTGATTTGCAAAGGATGCTTTTTTCATGTAAAGAAAAGATTGTTAATGCAAATGATGCATTTTTATGTAAAGAAAGGATTTTTAATGTAAAGGGTGCATTTTTTATGCAAAGAAATAATCTTTAATGCAAAGGATGCATTTTTATGCATAAAATTGAGTTTTAGGGTGCAAAGGATGCAATTTGAGTATAAAGATTACATTTTTATATGCAGAGGATGCATAAAAATATCATTTTTATGTAAAAAGGGGACTTTTAGGTGCAAAAGATGCACCTTTAATGCAAAGATTACATTTTTATGGGCAAAGGATGCTTATTTCATGCCAAGGATGCAAAGGGGGAGGGGGTATGATTTATATGAATAAAGATAGGATCTTTAACAACAAATATCAAGTCCCAAGCAAGATAATAGTAATATATGAATGCAAGGAGCAATTATATCACATAAACAAGCATAATGCAAGGTAAAGGGGTGAGAGGTTACCAATGGTGGTGACCTCTTCTTCTTTTGATCTTTCCTAATGGATGGACCAACTTGGAAGGCTTTAAGGAGGAGGGAGGTGGCTTCTTGGCACTCTTCAACTTCTTGGATTTTCGCAGCAGGGCTTGAACAGAGCTTTTGGTGCTGAATATGGTATGTTGTTGTTGTTTTAAAATGGGTAGAGGAGGGCTCTATTTATAGGCAGTCTGGATAAGGCTAATGAGGCCGTGCGGCTAGGAGTCCCCTCCTAATGCAGACGTGCGGCATTATCCTGTATGACTCAGCATGTTTCTAGAATCATGTAAGGTGACACTTCTAGAAGGTTTTCCATATTAAGGAAAACGTGCCCTTTTAATTTAAATCAGTCCCTTCATTCCTCGGAAGGTTCGGAACAGTTCCGGAATTGCTCCCGGACTTTAGGAAAGTCCGGGAAATTGCCGGAAACTTAATCGGAAGGCATGAGCCAGATTTGGGTACTTACAGAAGCCCCTCGACAATGTCACTTGCAGGGCGAGTGGGGTTGTCGATAGAAAAGGATCCGATCTGGCGAATGCCGAGACGGATTAGGTGACCAAGGTGGTCGAGTGGCTGAACCTTTGGAAGGCTACCTACGTATCCCGGAGGAATCAAGCCAGGCCGTAGTTCAGAAAAGATCTGCAGGGGAATGGTGGAGAGAAGCTGGTCTCTTGCTGGGAAAATAGAAGAGAAAGTGACCTAGGAGGTCAGGCGATTGATCCTATTGGGGATATGCTAGAAGTGACCGATGTGGTCGGATATCTGAACCTCTTTGAGGGGCTACTTCACCACCGAGGAGTGATGAATGACAAAGGGGTGACCAATGTGGTCTGATGGCTGGACCTTTTATGAAAGGATGCCTCACCACTGAAGAGTGATGAAGGAAAAGGGTGACCACTGCGGTCGAATGGCTGGACCTTTTATGAAAGGCTACCTACGTATCCCAGAGGAATCAAGCCTTGGTCGTAGTTCAAGCATCACTAGATAGTTAGGAACGATGTCTAGGATCCTTGTGGTTTTGACAATTAATGGAGGTTGTCACCTAAAGGTTACGTCACTATAGAGGAGATAGAGGTAGCTGATGTTTGGAAAACTTGAGCGTACTTCTCAATCTGTGATAGAGGTAGCTTAAGTTTGGATAACTTGAGCATACTTCTCTATTCGTGATAGAGGTAGCTTAAGTTTGGAGAACTTGAGCGTACTTCTCAATCTGTGATAGAGGTAGCTTAAGTTTAGAGAACTTGAGCATACTTCTCTATTCGTGACAGAGGTAGCTTAAGTTTAGAGTTCTGACAATCCGAGGTTGTCACCTAGCGTCATTCCGTTATAACGGAAGTAACGGAGGCGACTGGGGAGGAAAGTTTATTTGCTTAGGAGATAACGGATATCTTTTGGAAAACGAAGTTATCCTAGTTAAAGGATAATAGGAATTATACGTCCAAGTGGGAAGTCCAGGGGCAAAACTGTAATTTCTGCTCAGGGTGAAAGAAGCCGCCCGGCATGAGACGGGGGCAAAAGAAGCCGGACGGCTAGAAGTCTGATTTTTCCAGATTATTTAAAACAGATTTGAACAGGCATTGGGCATTGTTGCCGCCCATCTACTGCCGAGGAAGAGAGAGAGGAGGGAGAGAATTTCTTCAAAATTCTTCAATTCCCTTGCTTCTATTGATTAAGATGGATCCGGAGGGAAATCCTATGCCAAGGCAAGCAAGAAGGAACATCTCCGAGGTCGCTCGGAGGAGGAGGAAAGAGCTCGTCCGCACGGAGAGGAAGTATGACTTCCTTACGCCTCCATCGGAGCTCTATCCGGGCAGGAGGGAGCATAAATCAACGAATCCTCAATCGATTGGGGTAAGCACTCTTAATTTGCTTAATTCCGTCGATTTTGATTGAATTTTGATTGATTCTAGGGCTTGACTCGAGTTTTAGGAATTTCTCGAATTTTCCTAGGATTTTTGATGATGATTTTGGAATATTAATGATTAACCTATGAGGCTAAGAAGATTAACAATCATGCATGTGCATTTTTCTTAAGAAATAATGAGAATGACCCATTTTTCGAAAATAAATTGGGAAAATAATTGTCTAAGATGTGACGGAGTCCTTGCATGTGCTAGAACTAGGTCAATTTTTGATCATGGATGCTAAAACGGGATTTTGGATGATGAAAAGGATTCATGCATGCCATTTTTTTTGAAAATTGTGATTTTTGTGCTTAGGAGAGCAATGTGATTGACACGATGTGTTTCAAGTGATGAAAGACACGTTTTTCTATGCATATGATGCTAGAAAAAAAAAATTTATGAATGCTTTTCTTTTGAAAATATGTGCACTTTTGAATATATGCATGCTTTAGAAATGAGGTGAAGGACTGACACATTTCTTTTGTTGTGCTTGTCTACAGGAGAACAAGTCTAGGGGGCCTTCCGAGATTGCAGTGAGGCTGTGGCAGAGGATGCCTGATTTTGAGAAGGATGGGGTGAACCCCAAGCAGCTAGTGAGGGCTACCGGCCTGGATTTATTTATTGAGGCTATCGGCAGAGGTATTCACATTACCTCGAAGAGCAAGGGCTTGATCCAGGTCCTCTCGGAGTTCTGGTGGGACACTACCCACAACTTTCACCTTAGCTGGGGGGGCTGACAGTGGCGCGTGCAGATTTCACTGCTATCACTGGCTTACAGTTCACCGGGAGGCCTGTGACCTGGAGGAACCATATTACGGCGGAGGAGTTTAGAGCTTTGGTTGGGTTTGAGCTTATTCCTAAGGGTCTCGGGATGGAGACTAGGAATGTCGAGGTGGCAGTCCAGAACTGCATGCAGGAATTTGCTGCTAATGAGGTGACTGCCTACCAGCTTGCGAGGGCTTTTGTGTGGTTAATGTTGTCAGTCACCATTTTTGCCAATTCTGGGACGCTGGCTATGACTTGCCTTCTTGATTCCTTGGAGGATGTTGATGGGATTGGGACGGTCTCTTGGGGCGAGGCCGGATTGGCAGAGCTTTACTTTTTCCTGGATCTGTACAGCCGGAATAAGGCTGCTTCAATGGATTGCTTCTCTTTTGCTCTCGAGGTAGTCTCACTTTCTTTTCTCTCTTTTACTTTCTGTCTTTGAGACTTTTATGAGAGAAAATGACCCTTTTGATGTTTTGAACATGTAGGTCTGGTTTTGCGAGGTGATCAGGTTCTTTTCGTGGAACCAACAGAGCGATGCTACCATCTTTCCCGCTATGATCCGCTGGAGGGGAGATGCGAGAGACAAGTTCACCGGGAAGATCCGGATCACCTTTGACTACAAGATGGTTAGGCCAGTTATCAACAGGGATGGGCACGATGGAGTGGACTTTTACCCTTGGGGGAGGTATCTAGAGATTTTGCTAGGAGAGGCCGTGGAGGCGACAAGACAGAGGCGGTGGTTGACCGGGCTGACATGTGATGTCATCTATCTGGGGGACCGTTTCTCTAGGCAGCATGGCCATATCCCTCCATTGGATGCCATTACCCCTCATGATCCTCCAGCACGGATGCTGCAGCCCAGGGATTGGTCGGCGGATGACATTGCTAGGTACCAGGCAGGTGTAGCAGCTGAGGAGTACTTTGACATGGCTACCCCTTATGCTACTTTTGTGGAGCAGCGACTGAGGACGCCACAGAAGCTAGTGAAGCTGGCTGTCACTCAGGGGTATGGGGAGGCCGAGCCTACAGACCCGCTGATGCCTCCTGCTCATCTTTCTTATGTAGTCAATGGGGTGCCGAGGAGGTTCAGGATACCTGTCCCCGACACTAGGGAGCCCCAGTATACTCTGCTGCAGGACAGCACTATAAGTACACTTTAGGGTCTTTTCCCCTTTTTTTATACTTCTTTGCTTTTTTTGCAATTTCAAGATTTTCTGAGATTTTCTTCTCTTTTTCTCAGGTTCCAGCTCGGACTTATGATGGCTTGGTCATGCAGAATAGGGGCTGGAAGGATGTATGCCGATCCCTTTTGAAGAAGCTGGCTTGCGCTTCAAAGGCTGCAGCGAACTTGCAGGAGCCTGTGCGCAAAAGGAGGCATGTAGGGGGCACGGCATCCACCTCATCGTCTTCAGAGTACTCCTCTAGCGCCTTGCCTCGGGGACGGGGACCCAATGCCGGCATCCTGGAGCATCTGGCTGAATATGAACATGTGAATGTTCATCTTTCTGATGTGAGTGATAGCGAGGATTTGATGAGAGAGGCAAGCTTCTATGAGCTGAGCAGTGATGAGGAGGAATCGGAGGCTTAGGAGGTCTCTAGAATCGATTTAGGAGGAAAAACAAACAATGAACAATTTTATGCACAACTTGTTTATTTTTTTCTTTATTTGGGCGCCGATGGGGCGAAAACAATGTACTAATGTTTTATTTGCTTTTTAAATTTATGCTTTATGAATTTACATATTACTTGAGCCTCGGGGCAGTTTTTTGCTTGGAATTGGGGCTGAAACTGGGCCAAAATGATTTGTGATGACACATAACTGCATGGTTAGTGTTTGGATATGTTTTTGTACAGATTTTTGTTGGAAAAGTGGGGTGAAAACTCCCTTTGGGCAGCAACTTGGTTGCTGCAGATTTTTTTTCACATCAGGCTAATGAAGCCGTGCGGTCTGGTCTCTGGAGCAAATGAAGCCGTGCGGCTCACAGTTCTGTCTGGACTGGTTATTTTTAGAATAAAATCAAGGCTTGGCCATTTCATTTCATTTTCACTCTAGACTTGTCCCAACTGTTCCCAGAGCACATATTTGACCATAAAGACATCAACTTTGATCATTTTGCAATGGAGAAGCCCGTTAGATTGCCAAGGGGGAAAAGAGACCGCTTTCTGTCCGATCTTCAATCTTGGGTGAGATATAACTTTCAATCTCACAAGGAGCTGTTCGATTCTACCTTTAAGATCAAATCTTTATGGCATTTGAGGGATCTCCCGCCCGATTGGGACCTTTTGAGAGCAGCAGCAAGGTTTTGGGACGTTCGGAAACACGTTTACTGCTTTTCTTACAATGAGATTGTCCCAACCTATGAAGACTTCTGAGCCTTGATTGGGGGTCCAGAAATTGAGGCTATATCGATTCCTCTGATCGAAGATGTGCCGGTGGCGGCAAAGTTGGCATCTTTTCTGCATATATCTCTGGGAGAGGCTGAGGGGATGATGATAGCTCCGGACAAGATTGACCTTTATGATATCCCGGGCAGATTCGGGTCTCCGGATATGGCTACGACCACGGTGGCTATGGATGCATTTATCCTCTGCATATTCTCTTCTCTGTTCACCGCTGAGTCCGTGGGGATCTGTCATGGTGGTCTCTTGGACATGGTTAGGGATTGCAGGGCTGGGAAGGACATTGTCCCATTGGTTTTGGGTGAGACCCTGCATGGTATCGATAGGATGGCTAGAGGAGACCGTTTCATGAGGTCTGGGAGTTCGGCCGTGTTGACTTTGTGGCTGCAGGAGAGGCTCGGGGCTTTGCCAGGGGCTTTACCGACTCAGTGCCCTTGGGTGATTTCCCGGAGGGGTTTACCTCGACAGCAGGACCAGGGTGACTGGGAGCTGATGATGGCTAGGTTATCCACTTCGGATATTCGCTGGTGGGTACCTCACTGGAGGCTGCAGACCAGGAGGACATTTCAGGAGTCCTATATAGTGAGGGTTCCAGGGTTCTGCTGGTCATCCTTCTACATACCCTGCTTGGTATCCAGGTAGTTGGGGGCCTTACAGGAGCCGTTGGGCAATTGGGAGGACATCCGTACCATGGAGGTGGTGCCATTAGATATGAGGAATCCGGCCAGCTTCTCATTCTTCTCGAGGGCTTGGACATACACCGTTTTCCTACCCAGGGCTATCCTCAGGAGCAGGAAGAGTACCATCTTGACTACGGTCTACTTGGATTGGTACGAGAGGGAGATGGGAGCGACTCAGGTCATATTGGGAGAGAGGCGTCAGGCTTTATTGGGGGCTGACGGTGACTTGAGCAGGACTCTGAGGGAGACTGAAGCTAACGCGAGTCACCATAACCAGTCGGGTGACCTTATCAAAGATATGGAGGCTCGATATAAGAGGCTTTCTGAAGTCGCTCCCTTGAATGAGGCTCAGAGGGAGGAAGTGCGGACTCGTGCCCGTGTTGAGAGGGCACTTATTGACACCGGTTTGATGGAGTCTCCAGTAAGGATACCGGAGATCGGGATGAGGGAGACCGACATCTTGGAGAAGAAGAGAAAGAAAAATCGACGGGGTCGAGGTAAAGGGAAGAAGACCAAAGAAGACTCAGTGAATGACGACTGACAGATCTTTTCTTAGGATTCCCTTATTACCATTTTTGCAAACACAGTAGCTTATTAGGCATTTTATTGTATTTTAGATCTTTGTAGTAGGTTAGCAGAGTCAAGAGTAGACCGTACTTGAACTCATCAAGAAGTTTTTAACTTGTAATGAACAAGAGATATTATCTTAGAAATTAATCAAGACACAATTTTATGGAAATTTCAGATGTCTTATTGATTAGGACCCGTTTTATGAAAACTTGAATGCCCTTTATTTATTGTTTAGGACGCATTTCATGGAGACTTAATCGCCCTTTTTATTGTTTAGACCGAACCATAAATGGCTGCCTACGTTCCCCTTTTACAAGAAAGACTAAGGGGCTCAGGTCTTCGTAGTTAATTCTGGTGAACTCTTCTTTTTTTTTTTATGTGCAGCCCTGTTTTTTGTCTAGACCGCCCTTTTTTGGGTTTTCAGCCTAGCTGGGCATTACTCTTTTTGCACTAAGATTTTTTTTCTCTTTTTTTTATGTGCAACCCTGTTTTTTGCCTAGACTGCCCTTTTTGAGTTTTCAGCCTAGCTGGGTATTACTCTTTTTGCACTAAGATTTTTTTTCTCTTTTATTTTTTTTTAGACATAGTACCTTCGGAGCTTATCACCGTTGACTGGGTGGACAAAGGGATTGCCGTCCAGGTCTGCAAGCTTCATGGCTCCTCCCGATAGTATCTTCTGCACCACATACGGGCCGATCCAAACGGGTTCCCATTTTCCCAGGGGGTTGTCTCTGGTAGGGGGCTTCACTTTCAACACTAAGTCACCCTCTTTGATGTTCCTGGCCTTGACCTTTTTGTCAAATGCTCTGGCCATTCGCCTCTGGTAGGCTCGGGTGTGCTCCATGGCTTTTAGCCTTCTTTCATCGAGCAGGGCCAACTCGTCATGCCGGCTGCGTAGCCATTCTACTTTGTTGACACTGTTTTCCGGGATTTCCAACTCCACCGGTAACACTGCTTCCATCCCGTAGGTTAGGGCAAAAGGTGTTTCTCCTGTGGCTGTTCTGACAGACGTTCTGTAGCCCCAGAGTGCCAGGTGCAGCTTTTTGGGCCAATCACGACCACGGGTGGCCATTTTCCGGATGATCCGTTCGAGCGTCTTATTAGCAGCTTCCACGGCTCCGTTAGTCTGAGGTCTGTATGGGGATGACTTGTGGCGAGTGGTTCTGAATTCTGATAGTAACCTATCACAGTCTCCTTCAAAGTGCGACCCATTATAAGAAATGATCTCATTGGGCACCCCATATCTACACATTATGTTCTCCTTGATAAACTGGGCCACCTTCTTGGAAGTGAGGACCTTGTAGGACTTGGCCTCTACCCACTTGGTGAAGTAGTCGACAACTACTAACACGAATTCATGCCCATTGCTTCCTGCCGGGACTATCTTCCCTATCACGTCAATACCCCAAGTTGCAAACGGCCAAGGAGTCGTCATGCAGTACAGGTCATGAGGCGGGAGATGGTTGAGGTTGGCAAACCGTTGGCATTTGTCACACGCTCGGACATGCTGGACACAGTCTGTCTCCATGGAAATCCAGTAGTAACCCATTCTGAGGATCACTTGTATCAGGGCTCTAGCATTCATATGAGGACCGCAGGGATCATTGTGGACTTCGGTCATCAACTCTCTGGCCCTTTCTTGAGTAATGCACAAGAGAAGTGGTCCTTGGTACCGCTTCTTGTACAGGCTGCCTCCTAAAATGACATAATGGGAGGCCAACCTTTTCAGGGCTTGTAAGCTCTTGGCTTTGACACCTTTTTTCGGTCTGCCTTCTTCATCTCTGAAAGCTGACTCTCCATCTTTGAGGAACTGGTAAATTTGATTGTACCAGGGTTCCTTGATAGGCTCAGGTCCCAAGTCTACTTCACAACAGAAGGTCGGGGCTTCTCTTCTACCCACTCTGAAGGGTTTTATGGCTTTTCCCTCAGGGATCTCTACCAGTGAGGCTAGAGTAGCTAGGGCATCTGCGAATCTGTTCTTTTCCCTTGGCAAGTAGTGGAAAGTCACTTCTCTGAACTGTCCAGTTAACTCCTCCATATGGGCGTGATACCGCTGAAGATTAGGGTCCACAGTCTTCCATTTGTTGGAGACCTGGTTGATGATCAGGGCTGAGTCTCCATAAACTTCGAGCTCCTTGACATTCCTTTCTAAGGCAGCTTCTAAACCAGCAATGCAGGCCTCGTACTCGGCAACATTGTTCGTGGTAGGGAAGTTCAACTTAAGGGCTATGGGTGTGTGCTCATCTTTCGGGTCAACCAGTAGCATCCCTACGCCAATTCCTCTTTTGTTAGCGGCTCCATCAAAGAAAAGCTGCCATCGGTTCTCAGGCTCGACTACAAAGATCCCTTCATCTGGGAATTGGGGTTCAGGCCCACAGTCCTCATTACTGGGAAAATTTGCCAGATGGTCTGACAATGCTTGACCCTTGATAGCCTTTCTGGTCACGTAGCTGATGTCGTATTCAGCCAAGAAGAAGGACCATTTTGCCAGACGCATCGAGAGGGAAGGTTTATCGAAGATGTACTTGATGGGGTCCATTTTTGAGACCAAGTTCACAGGGTGGGCTTACATATAATGCTTCAGCTTACCGACTACCCAGACCAGTCCTGCACAAGTCTTTTCACATGCTGTGTAATTGAGCTCACTTCCCTGCAGCTTCCGGATGACAACGTAAATGGCATTTTCTACCCGAGAGTCTTTCTTCTCCTGAGCAAACATAGCCCCAACTGCCGTGTCAGTGACAGTGAGATAGAGCAGAAGAGGTTTCTGTCTATGTGGGGGGCATAGTACCGGAGGATGTACTAAGTACGCCTTGATCTGGTCAAAGGCATCCTGGCATTCTTCGGTCCATTTTGTGTCTACATTCTTCTTCATGAGCTTGAAGATGGGCTCGCACATAGTGGTCAACTGCTTGACGAAACGGCTGATGTACTGCAGTTTGCCCATAAAGTTTTTGACTTCTGTCTGGGTTTGAGGTGGCCTCATGTCCATAATGGCTTTGATCTTTCGGGGGTCGACTTCGATACCTAGCTCCGTGACCATATACCCAAGCACTTTTCCCCTTGTCACTCCGAAGGTGCATTTAGCAGGGTTTAGTCTCATGGAATGTTGTCTCGGCCTCTCGAAGAACTTTCGCAGGTCAACAAAGTGCTGTCCATCCTCGCCTTTGGAGTGAATTATCATGTCGTCGACGTAGACCTCAATCTCCTTCTGGATCATGTCATGAAAAAGAGCGGTCGCTGCCCTTTGATAAGTAGCCCCGGCATTCTTAAGCCCAAATGGCATTACTGTATAGCAGTAAGTTCCCCACGGTGTGGTGAAGGCTGTCTTTTCTTGGTCTTCTTCGGCCATCTTGATCTGGTTGTAGCCTGCAAAGTCGTCAACGAAGGATTTGACTTCGTAGTTGGCAGTGGCATCCACCAGGATGTCTATGTTTGGCAAGGGGTAATCGTCTTTGGGGCTGGCCTTGTTCAGATCCCGGAAATCTACACAGCAGCGCACCTTCCCATTGGCCTTGGTTACGGTCAGAATATTGGACAACCATGTCGGATATTCGATGACTCTGATGAATCCTACCCGCAGTAGCTTCTCAATTTCTTCTTTGACCTCAGAGACCATTCTCGCTTGATTTTTCTCGCTCGCTTCACTGGCTTAGCATCTGGTGCTATAGGGATTCTGTGCTCTACTATTGAACTGTCTAGCCCCGGCATATCCTTGTACGACCATGCAAAGACGTCCATGTATTCTCTGAGCAGATTAACTAGTCTGTCCCTTTCAACCCCCTGGAAGAAGTTTCCAATCTGTGTCTCTTTAGGTTCCTCGACAGTACCCAAGTTAACACTCGTCAAAACCTCCTCGGCAGCTTGGGCCCGATTTTCCTCTTTTTCTGTAACCTGCTTAAAGATTTCTTTAATGTATTGTTCATTTAGTGTGTTTGCATCTTGTTCAAATGATTCATTATTAACTGTTGTTAAGTTTTGAGTTAATTTATCATTTGTTAAGTTGGCAATAAGAGGATACTCAGAAAGATCTGTCATTTCATTCAAAGGCAAAGGGAAAGATGACATTGATTACATGTTCATAATCCTCAGGCGTGAGGCCTTCGGACGACTCAGAGGACTGGAATTCAAAGATTCCTGACTCGACTGACTCTTGACCCTACTGACTCTGGACCCTACACTACTTATTGACTCGAAGTGTTTGACGCGGGTTGGACTGGGGTTTACTCTTTCCTGCTGTTGCCCTGGGGAGTAGCAGTCTTGTCAGCATTCTTCAGAAAGTTGTGCATCCTGTGGACTATCATTGCCTTTGCTGACACCATTCCCATGGGGGATGTCTAACTGATCTGGCGCAATCTCTTTTCCGAATCTGACTGTATTCATCTGTACCTCTGGGGTAGTAGGACCAGTTGTACTTTCGGCATCTGAGAGACAGCTTTCTTCATCACAAAAGCCTTCTGGCTTGTTCAATCTTCTTTCCACCTTTTCCCAAACAAGGGGTTGGGACTGATCTTCAGGGGTAGTAAGAGCCATCACAAACACATTATGCTCATCGTGGGTGATGAAGGGTTCCAAAGAGGCTTTCATTAACATAGCTTGTTTTACTTCAAACTCGCAATCTTCATAAGTGAGCCTTTCTTCTGTAATCTTGACCATGGTCACTGGTTCGATATCATAAAAGAGAGGTCGGGCTCTGATAACATTAACGAAATCAGTTCCTATTATGGGTCCAAACTGTCCTTCCATGGCGGCGGCATTAATCAGATCTTTCCACTTTCCTTGTAATTCAACATAAGGAACATTGAATTTCAGGATGTCTATGATCTTTGGATTCCCAACACTGACTGCAATTGTCTCTCCGAACTCGATCACGTTGACTTGATTGTTAGCAGGAAGAGGATTCTTGACCACATTGGGACCCCGAGGCGGCTCCAGCTTGCCTTCTTCAATCAGGCGAGAGATCAGGAACTTCAGGTAGGTGCAATCATTGGTGTTATGCCCATGATATTTGTGAAAGCGGCAGTGCTTGGTTTCATCCATCCTGACACTAGGGTTCTTTGGTTTCCAGTTTTCCAAAGGTCTGATGAGTCCTTCAGCTACCAAACCGTCGAAGACCTTTTCTAGTGGTATTTTGAAATCTTCGGCAGTATAAGAACGAGGCCTTGGCTTCGCAGCGACTTGGCTTGAATTTTGTCCAACCTTCTCATTCTGAATATAATTGACAGCGCCAACTGTTTCTTTTCCTTTTATAGTAACAGCTGTGGCATTTGAAACTGGTGCTTTGTAGCGATAGGAGTTGGTTGTTCCTGTGGCCGGGGCCATGTTGAAGGCATTTTCAAACTTGGTGCCGGCATTTACCATTGCCCGAAGGTCAGGATAATAGTAATTGCCAATTTGGACCCTTAGTTGAGGTTTCAAGCAAGATTGAAAGATCTCCATCTGTTCCTCTTCATTCAGCGGGGTCATCATTTCATTAAGCTTCCAATTCCATCTCTTGTAGAATTCACTTACTGGCTCATCTGGGCGCTGTAGAGTGCCTTGTAGATCATTCCTGCTGGTTTCCCAATTCAAATTGGCCTTATACTTTTCCAGGAATGCTTCCTTGATCTGGTCCCATGTGGCTCGGGCCTCTGGCTTTACATGCAGGAACCACCTAAGAGCTGAACCCTTTAATGACAACTGAAAATGGTCGACCATTTGCTGATGTGTACAATCCTTGGCTCTCATGGCAAGAAGGTAGCTTTCAATGTGGGTCCGGGGACAATCGGTGCCATTGAACTTTTCAATCTCAGGCATTCGGAATTTTGGAGGAAGAGGGACAATTTTGCTGGGATCAGTGATCTGGTATGCTGCCCTTTTGGTGCTCAGTTCTCTAAACTTCTCTTGCATGGACTTAACTTGTTCCATCAACCAAGTCATGTTGGGGTCAGGTGATGGTTTAGGATTGTTCGATTCCGAAGCAGGCTTATCAGATTTGAGTGGCAGGACAGTGGGTGACACAGTGGTAGCTGGTACCATGGCTTGGGGATCTTTAGAAGGGAAGTAAGTGTAAACTTGGCCTGGTCCTGTGTTTCCGTGAGGCTGGCCAGAGGCGTAGGAATTAGGCTCGTAGTTGCTGAAGTAGGAAAAAGGAGCCTCGTGGGATCCTGTTGGCAAGGTTGGGGGTGGAAGATCTGCTGTGGAAGGGCATAGATTGAGAAGGTCACTCGATTGATTCTGAGGCCTAGAAATTGTCTGGGATGGCCCATACTGGGGAGAGGGAACGAATCCCATGGGGTAGTGCAGAGGCTGCGTTACGGGGATAGCTGTGGTGTTTGCTCTCTGTTGGTAGGGAACAAAGCTGGGTCTTATCTGAGGAGGAGAGGGTAAAGGGACCATGATGGCTTGAGACATTGGGAAAGACTAAAAAGGGACAGTCTTTGGTAATGGATCATATGTGGATGGAGGAGGGCATTGGTTATAGGCTAGGGGAGCTGAGATGGTTACTTCTGGAGTCTCATCTTTTACCATAACCATGGAACTGTTGGGCTCTACCACTATCTGGACCCCATGACGATGGAGCGCATCAATAAGCATGGTTTGCTGTTCCTCATGGGCCTTACGACTGTTTTCCAAGGCTAAAGATAGCTCTTCTTCCCTAGTCATCTGGTTACCCAAACCAGTAATGTTCTCTGTCAAATCGGCCATTCTGACTCTCTAGACTGACAAAGCTGAGGATTCTGGCGAACTGTCTGAGAATTCTGCACTAACAAGTCGCTGACCCGATGTTCTCACCCACTTCTTTCTCGCTGCGGGAAAGGGATAGGAGAGGTTTAGACTCGGGGTAGGTGTTTAGGCTGAAGGCTCAAGCAATATGCAAATTAAGAATCTTCCAGTTTACTTAAAACAGTGTCTTTTATTAATTTCTATTTGGTTGGAAAAGGGGTTCTGCCCTTCTTTTTCGCAACTACTCTAGATCCTGGATCAGTGGGTTCCGTCACTACGTCTATAAGCCCCTCGTATTCCACCTGTATTTCGACCTCCCAGGGTGGACAGCCCCGGGCGAGGGTCCTATAGGGCACGCGGATCCCACCGATCGAGAGAGAAGAACGCTCCTAACGGGTCTAGCGGTCATAGGAACTTTTAACGCACGAGCGATGCGAATTATAGTCAAGGCAATACCGGGAAAGTCTCGTCTTTCAGCCATAACAGAATTTCGGCAGAATTTCGCTTGCGCGATTGACGTTTTGACTTTTCGGTATTGTCCGAGAAGATAATAGGCATGGGTCGGGCGGTAAAAGTCGGATGACACAGTGTCACATTGAACTTTGTTGCATACGCCGTGCGTGAGTCAAGATCGAAGTCAATGCCGGGTCAAGATCTTGCCAATTTTTTTCCTTGTCGGAATTTTGGCAGAGCTTCGCTTGAGCGAAAGATCTTTTGGATTTTTGGCATGGACTTGGTCTTGACTCTTACGCATTCCGTGCAGGTCAAGGTCAATGTCGGAGTCAAGATCATGCCATTTTTTCCTTTGTCGGAATTTTGGCAAAGCTCCGCTTGTGCGGAAGATCTTGACTTCCGTTATAGACTAAGGCTTGACCTTTACGGGGATATGCAACTGGGCTTTATGACACAGACTAGACCAAAAACCAACCAAAAAAGTCACGGTTTTTTGAAACGTGTGACACGGACTGTGCATTGGTCGACACTGGCTGCCATGGGGAGTTTGGGGTGATTCCGTGCGCGCCCGGGAGCATCGTAAGGCTGTCCGTCATGCTCGGTGAAAAACCACCCTGGGTTTAAAGGGACGTGCGTGCAAAGTGTACAGGATATATAAGGTGCGCGTAGTGTGCGGCCTCCTAAAAATGTTCCTTTTTGAGTTAAAACAGAGATTTTCATAAATGTGTTTTAAAGGAATGATTTTTCGGGACGGGGGAAAATGCAACAGATAAGGCACGTAAATTTTCTGGGAGCCCCGGTTAGTCTTGGAACTGAATAGCCCCAAGCTGCCAAGGCTACCAGATTAACCTCAATTTTTCCTGGTGAAATTGCCACTGAGGCCGCCCGGTCAGAATCCAAGGAGGATTGAGCCGTCTGACTACATGGATCAATTTTCCATGTTCCACTCCTTTGCAATTTCAGGTTGTTTCCCGAACATTTTAGGCACCTTTTAGCCTTGAGAAGGCTTCCTGTTCAAAGTATGCACAATTCCCAAGATGCAAATGATGCAATGCAAGGCAAAGAAAGCAAGCACGATGATTGGAATCCGTGACGGGAGTCTAACCCGCTCAAAGGAAAAAAGCTTTCTTTTTTAGTTTTTTTTTTTCGAAAAGAGATACCGGTACGTGGGATTGTTAAACCACCGTTTATCCCAAGCCCCGGGTTAGGGATCGATACAGGAAGGTTAAATGGTTTCCACCTATATACCGGGTATCGTTTATTTTGAAAATGAAAGCTTTTCTCCTTTGGGATCTCCCCAGCGGAGTCGCCAAACTGTGAATGTGGTGCCCAAATTCTAATTTTTTGTTTTTTTAGATTTTAGATTGGATTCACGCGAGTTTGAAAACATCCGGTTTAATTTGAAAAACGGAGTCGCCACGCCATTTTGATTTCCTCAAAACTTTGAAAAAAAGATTTTTAGGGTTCGGAGGTTAAGTTACCCCTTGGGAAGAACGGATCGTCGTTCACCCAAGGTGCCTTGCCGTAGCAAGTCTCCCTAGATTCCATTTTTCGTGCTTGCTTGCGTGCTTTCTTTTGTGCATGTGTTGAAAAGAGGGGGGGGGGGGAATGTCCCAAGTCGTCTTCCGGACGTACAGACCATTTAGTTGGTTGTCGCTCGGGATTCCTTGGATTTTTTATGTGTTCGAGACTTTGATCCCGTCCTCATCTTGGACTTGTGATCATCGCTATTTGACCTTGGGACTTGCGTGATCGAGAGAAGGACTCTCTTTTATAGTCCAAAATGAGGTTCTTTAGAAAAGGAGTGTCCTTAGCCCATCAATCCTACGCCTTGAGACGATTGAGCTCATATTGAAGCTATCATGATCGTCTCAAGCGATAATCGGAGATATAGGTTCAAGGTTTATCCCTTTCTAAAGAGATTTTGGCACCTTTAATGGAAGAAACGATGTAAAGATAGGATCTTTACACCGGTCCGTTCCGAAGGTTGCATCAAGTACCAATTGGGGACTAGGGGGATGCATGTTAAAAATGACATTTTTAGTGAAAAGATGACATTTTTGGGGTGCAAAGGATGCTTTTGATTTGCAAAGGATGCTTTTTTCATGTAAAGAAAGGATTTTTAATGCAAAGGATGCATTTTCATGTAAAGAAAGGATTTCTAATGTAAAGGGTGCATTTTTTATGCAAAGAAATGATCTTTAATGCAAAGGATGGAGTTTTAGGGTGCAAAAGATGCAATTTGAGTATAAAGATTACATTTTTATATGCAAAAGATGCATAAAAATATCATTTTTATGTAAAAAAGGGACTTTTAGGTGCAAAGGATGCACCTTTAATGCAAAGATTACATTTTTATGGGCAAAGGATGCTTATTTCATGCCAAGGATGCAAAGGGGGAGGGGGTATGATTTATATGAATAAAGATAGGATCTTTAACAACAAATACTAAGTCCCAAGCAAGATAGTAGTAATATATGAATGCAAGGAGCAATTATATCACATAAACAAGCATAATGCAAGGTAAAGGGGTGAGAGGTTACCAATGGTGGTGACCTCTTCTTCTTTGGATCTTGCCTAGTGGATGGACCAACTTGGAAGGTTTCAAGGAGGAGGGAGGTGGCTTCTTGGCACTCTTCAACTTCTTGGATTTTCGCAGCAGGGCTTGAACAGAGCTTTTGGTGCTGAATATGGTATGTTGTTGTTGTTTTAAAATGGGTAGAGGAGGGCTCTATTTATAGGCAGTCTGGATAAGGCTAATGAGGTCGTGCGGCTAGGAGTCCCCTTCTAATGCAGCCGTGCGGCATTATCCTGTATGACTCAGCATGTTTCTAGAATCATGCAAGGTGGCACTTCTAGAAGGTTTTCCATATTAAGGAAAATGTGCCCTTTTAATTTAAATCAGTCCCTTCATTCCTCGGAAGGTTCGGAACAGTTTCGAAATTGCACTCGGACTTTAGGAAAGTCCGGGAAATTGCCGGAAAACTTAACCGGAAGGCATGAGCCAGATTTGGGTACTTACAGGTACTTGATAATGAGGAGGATCCTATGGTCCTAGAAATTGCAGATGACCAAGACACAATTTCACCTTTATCTAAGGAAGTACCTATGGTCCAAGAAATTGTAGATGACCAAGGTATAGTTCCGTCCGTCTCCGAAGAAGACCCCATCCTTGTTAACGGCCAGAACTCGGGGTTCAACCATGACTTGGGGAAGGTCGATCTTCCTGACGTTGATAAACTTATGGAGGAAGAAGGCCTCAATGTGAACGACAACGAAGGGAGGAGAATTAGAGAAATTATTATCGAGTCTCTAAAATTTCAAGACGGTCCTGAAATGAAGCCTGTAGATGAGCTGGAAGAGGTAGCCATCAATCCTGACTATCCGGAACAAAAAATAAAACTCGGGGGTCAACTATCTCCAGAAGAGAAAGAAAGAATCGTCTCCCTCTTGAAAAACAGTCTCAACGTTTTTGCCTGGAGAGTCGAAGACATGAGGGGGATCAATGAAGAAGTAGCCCTCCACCCCCTGAAAGTTGATCCTTTGGCAAAGACTATCTCTCAGACAAGGAGGAACTTTGCAAGGGACAAGGAGGAAGCTATTAAGGAAGAGGTGCAGAAATTACTTAGCGCCGGAATAATTCGTGAAGTCAAGTACCCCGTTTGGTTGGCCAATGTAGTTATGGTGAAGAAGCAAAATGGGAAGTGGCGTATGTGTATAGACTTCACCGATCTGAACAAGGCCTTCCCCAAAGACAGCTATCCTCTTCCCAGAATCGACAAATTGGTTGACTCCATTGCTGGACACCAAACTCTCAGCTTCCTAGATGCTTATTCAGACTATCATCAGATAAAAATGGCGGAAGAGGACATTGAGAAGACGGTCTTTCAAACACCTGGGGGAAACTACTGTTACATCATGATGCCTTTTGGGCTCAAGAACGCCGGTGCTACCTACCAGCGAATGGTGAACCGAGTGTTTGGCGCGTAAATAGGACGGAACATGGAAGCATACATTGATGACATGGTCATTAAGACCAAGCAGGGTAGCCATACTCCTGATTTGGAAGAGACAATAAACAACCTCCGTGCCAACAACATGAAGTTAAACCCAAGTAAGTGTGTGTTCGGGGTAACAGCTGGAAAGTTCTTGGGCTTCATGGTATCACAAAGGGGAATTGAGGCGAACCCCGAAAAAATCAAGGCACTCATTGACATGAAGGAACCCACCACCATCAAGGAGGTTCAGAGATTAAATGGAAGAACAGCGGCACTAGGAAGATTCATTGCCAAATCTGCCGAAAAGTCACTGCCCTTCTTCAAGGTATTGAAGGGTACCAAGAGCTTCTCCTGGACTCCCGAATGCTCTGAAGCATTCCTCCGGTTGAAGAAGTACTTGGGTTCCTCTCCCTTGCTCAGCAGTCCGACTATCGGTGAGATGTTGTACGTATTCCTAGCTGCCACCGATCATGCTGTCGCAGCTGTCCTAGTTCAAAATGACGAAGGAATTCAGAAGCCCGTCTATTATGTCTCTAAGGCACTGTCTGACGTGGAAATCAGATACTTTAATGTGGAGAAGATAGCGTACGCGCTAGTCATTGCATCGAGGAAATTACGTGCCTATTTTTCGGCGCATCCTATCACAGTGTACACGAATGAACCACTGAAGAAGATACTACATAAGTTGGACGGCTCCGGACGTCTCCTTAATTGGTCCATCGCTCTTACTGAGTTTGATATCACCTACCAACCAAGGAAGACCCTCCTGGCACAGCCTTTGGTTGACTTCATGGTCGAGACTGCCTTTATGGGTGAGCATCTCCCCACCTCCCGGAAGCAAAACGCACCGGAGGAAAAAGACTCTCCCATTGAATTCCCATCCAACTGTTGGATCCTGTATACGGGCGGATCAGCTACAAAAGAAAGAAGCGGAGCTGGAGTTGTACTAGCAAGCCCGGAAGGAGAGTACACCATGCAAGACGCCATCCGTTTCAAGTTCCCTGCCTCCAACAATCAAGCAGAATATGAAGCTCAAATATTTGGTATTGAGTTGGCCTCCTTCTACGGAGCAATTAAGGTGGCG
Source organism: Adenophora triphylla var. japonica (assembly GCA_022495995.1). Classification (NCBI taxonomy): domain Eukaryota; kingdom Viridiplantae; phylum Streptophyta; class Magnoliopsida; order Asterales; family Campanulaceae; genus Adenophora; species Adenophora triphylla. The sequence goes on from JAFEMH010003982.1 coordinate 144,853, forward strand.
GCTTTCTGTGACTCCCAACAAGTTATCAAACAAGTAAAGGGAGAGTATAACACCCAAGACCCCACCCTTGCCAAGTATAGAGACCTGGTCCTGGATATGACGAAGAAGATGGAATTTTTCGAACTCAAGCAAATAGGCAGGGAAGATAATCAAGTCGCAGACGTTCTATCTAAACTAGCAACCATGGATGTGTCTACATCTAAGACCAGTCCATATGTAGTTTATGCCGAAGAACCTGCGTATGAAAGACTACAAGTCATGCTCCTAGACGGAGAGGAGAGATGTTGGATCGATGATTACATTGAGTACATTGAAAAGGAGAAACTCCCAGAAGTTGAAGCTCAAGCTAAACTTATCAAGAAGAGGTCCCCAAGGTTCGTTGTGATGGGCGGAGTCCTCTACCGAAGATCTTTCACAAAGCCCCTGCTAAGGTGTGTCTATCCTAAGGAAATTGAGAACCTCTTGGCAGAAGTACATGAAGGTGTTTGCGGCGGACACCCGGGGGCCAGAACCTTAGCCGACAAGATCATATCGCTAGGTTACTACTGGCCAAACCTGAGGGAGGACGTGCACGCCTATGTTAGAAAATGTGATAAGTGTAAGTACCCAAATCTGGCTCATGCCTTCTGATTAAGTTTTCCGGCAATTTCCCGGACTTTCCTAAAGTCCGGGAGCAATTCCGGAACTGTTCCGAACCTTCCGAGGAATGAAGGGACTGATTTAAATTAAAATGGAACGTTTTCCTTAATATGGAAAACCTTCTAGAAGTGCCACCTTGCATGATTCTAGAAACATGCTGAGTCATACAGGATAATGCCGCACGGCTGCATTAGGAGAGAACTCCTAGCCGCACGGCCTCATTAGCCTTATCCAGACTGCCTATAAATAGAGCTCTCCTCTACCCATTTAAGACACCAACAAAATACCATATTCAGCACAAAAAGCTCTGTTCAAGCCCTGCTGCGAAAATTCAAGAAGTTGAAGAGTGCCAAGAAGCCACCTCCCTCCTCCTTGAAGCCTTCCAAGTTGGTCCATCCACTAGGCAAGAATCAAAGAAGAAGAGGTCACCACCATTGGTAACCTCTCACTCCCTTACCTTGCATCATGATTGTTTATGTGATATAGTTGCTCCTTGCATTCATATATTACTACTATCTTGCTTGGGACTTGGTATTTGTTGTTAAAAATCCTATCTTTATTCATATAAACATACCCCCTCCCCCTTTGCATCCTTTTCATGAAATAAGCATCCTTTGCCCATAAAAATGTAATCTTTGCATTAAAGGTGCTTCCTTTGCACCTAAAAATCTCTTTTTACATAAAAATGGTACCCTTATGCATCCTTTGCATATAAAAATGTAATCTTTTTATTCAAATTGCATCCTTTGCATCCTAAAACTCATTTTCACACATAAAAATGCATCCTTTGCATTAAAGATCATTTCTTTGCATGAAAGAAGCATCCTTTGCCTAAATATGCTATTTTCCTATAAAAAGTGCATCATTTGCATAAAAAATCCTTTCTTTACATCAAAAAGCATCATTTGCAAATCAAAAGCATCCTTTGCACCCAAAAATGTCATCTTTTCACTAAAAATGTCATTTTTACATGCATTCCTCCATGTCCCCATTAGCAACCTTCGGAATGGACCTGTGTAAAGATCCTATCTTTACATCGTTTCTTCCATTAAAGGTGCCACGATTTCTATAGAAAGGGATAAACCCTTGAACCTATATCTCCGATAATCGCTTGAGACGAGCACGATAGCTCCCATATAAGCTCAATAGTCTCAAGGCGTAGGATTGATGGGCTAAGGTCACTCCTTTTCTAAAGAACCCCATTTTGGACTATAAAAGAGAGTCTTTCTCTCGATCACGCAAAGACCCAAGGTCAAATAGCGATGATCACAAGTCCAAGATGAGGACGGGATCAAAGTCCCGAACACATAAAAAATCCAAGGAATCCCGAGCGACAACCAACTAAATGGTTTGTACGTCCGGAAGACCACTTGGGACATTCCCCCCCCCCCCTCCTCTCTTTTCAACACATGCACATAAGAAAGCACGCAAGTAAGCACGAAAAATGGAATCTAGGGAGACTTGCTACGGCAAGGCACCTTGGGTGAACGACGATCCGTTCTTCCCAAGGGGTAACTTAACCTCCGAACCCTAAAAATCCTTTTTTTCAAAGTTTTGAGGAAATCAAAATGGCGTGGCGACTCCGTTTTTCAAATTAAACCGGATGTTTTCAAACTCGCGTGAATCCGATCTAAAAACAAAAATTTAGAATTTGGGCACACATTCACAGTTTGGCGACTCCGCTGGGGAATATCCCAAAGGAGAAAAGCTTTCATTTTCAAAATAAACGATACCCGGTATATAGGTGGAAACCATTTAACCTTCCTGTATTGCTCCCTAACCCGGGGCTTGGGATAAACGGTGGTCTAACAATCCCACGTACCGATATCTCTTTTCGAAAAAAAAAAGAAAAAGAAAGCTTTCTTCCTTTGAGTGGGTTAGACTCCCATCACGAATTCCAATTATCGTGCTTGCTTTCTTTGCCTTACATTGCATCATTTGCATCTTGGGAATTGTGCATACTTTGAACAGGAAGCCTTCTCAAGGATAAAAGGTGCCTAAAATGTTCGGGAAACAACCTAAAATTGCAAAGAAGTGGAACCTAGAAAATTGATCCATGCAGTTGTACGGCTCAATCCTCCTTGGATTCTGACCGGGCGGCCTCAGTGGCAATTCCACCAGAAAAAATTGAGGTTAATCTGGCAGCCTTGGCAGCTTGGGGCTATTCAGTTTCAAGACTGACTGGGGCTCCCAGAAAATTTACGTGTCTTATCTGTTGCATTTTCCCCCGTCCCGAAAAATAATTCCTTTAAAACACATTTATGAAAATCTCTGTTTTAACTCAAAAAGGAACATTTTTAGGAGGCAGCACACTACGCGCACCTTATATATCCTGTACACTTTGCACGCACGTCCCTTTAAACCCGGGGTGGTTTTTCAGCTACAGTCACGGACAGCCTTACGATGCTCCCGGGCGCGCACGGAATCACCCCAAACTCCCCATGGCAGCCAGTGTCGACCAATGCACAGTCCGTGTCACACGTTTAAAAAACCGTGACTTTTGGTTGGTTTTTGGTCTAGTCCGTGTCATATAGCCCAGTTGCATATCCCCGTAAAGGTCAAGCCTTAGTTCATAACGGAAGTCAAGGTCCTTCACGCAAGTGGAACTTTGCCAAAATTCTGACAAGGAAAAATTGGTAGAACCTTGACTCCGACGTTGACTTTGACCTTGACCCGCACGGAATGCGTAAGAGTCGAGACCGAGTCCATGCCAAAAATCCAAAGATCTTTCGCTCAAGCGAAGCTCTGCCAAAATTCCGACAAGAAAAAATTGGCAAGATCTTGACCCGGCATTGACTTCGATTTTTACTCACGCACTGCGTATGCAACGAAGTTCAATGTGACACTGTGTCATCCGGCTTTTACCGCCCGACCCATGCCTATTATCTTCTCATACATTACCGAAAAGTCAAAACGTCGATCGCGCAAGCGAAATTCTGCCGAAATTCTGTTAAGGCTGGAAGACGAGACTTTCCCGGTATTGTCTTGACTATAATTCGCATCGCTCGTGCGCTAAAAGTTCCTATGACCCGCTAGACCCATTAGGAGCATTCTTCTCTCGGTCGGTGGGATCCGCGTGCTCTATAGGACCCTCGCCCGGGGCTGTCCACCCTGGGAGGTCGAAATACAGGTGGAATACGAGGGGCTTATAGACGTAGTGACGGAATTCACTGATCCAGGATCTAGAGTAGTTGCGAAAAAGAAGGGCAGAACCCCTTTTCCAACCAAATAGAAATTAATAAAAGACACTGTTTTAAGTAAACTGGAAGATTCTTAATTTTCATATTGCTTGAGCCTTCAGCCTAAACACCTACCCCGAGTCTAAACCTCTCCTATCCCTTTCTCGCAGCGAGAAAGAAGTGGGTGAGAACACCGGGTCAGCGACTTGTTAGCGCAGAATTCTCAGACAGTTCGCCAGAATCCTCAAGCTTCAACTTTCCAGTGTCAAAATGGCCAATGTGGTAGTCAACAATGGTAATGACCAAGTAGTAGGAGAGGCCATCCCAGTTCAACCCAAACCCCACATCTGGTATGATGTGTGTGATTGTGAAGACTGTCTGGAATATGAGTATCAAGAATGGATTAACGAAGACGCTCCTTCAAGAAAGAAGAAGAAGAGGAAGTCCATGCAACAGAAATTAAAAGAAAGGTACGAAGCCGGGGACAAGAGCGTTGGAACTTTAGGGGAGCCTTCAGGCAAGTTTGACTACTACGTCAGTTATGCCAAGGAACCTACCAAGAAACCCGTCATTCAAAAAGTAGTCCAGCCTGATACCCCTATAGTCAGTGACCCTCTCGAGGCAGAAAGTTCTGAATTTGTTGCCATTGTGAAGTTCAATGAGAAGCTAGCAGATTTAGAAGCAGAATACAAAAAACCCATAGAATACGTGGCTAATCAAGGAAGAATCAAGGTCCCTTCTGAAGAAGACTTCATCAGCATTATCCAGGCCAACCCTCCTGTTGGCTATACAGACAAGGTCGTGGTATCAAAGATTAGTAAAGAGAAAATGAGTTATCAGCAGTGTATTGATAAGATGAGACAGACTCTTCAGTCAATGAGTCCAGTTGTCACAGACGAGCTCGCCGAGAGATTGCATCAAGCTACTCTAGCTCCTCTCACCATCTTTCCGAGGTACCGGCCTACCAATGATTTTTGGCAAGTTTTTGATCAGTTTGAAGTCTCCAACTTTCTGAAGAATGCTGACAAGACTGCTACTCCCCAGGATAAAAGCAGGAAAGAGTAAACCCCAGTCCAACCCGCGTCAAACACTTCGAGTCAATAAGTAGTGTAGGGTCCAGAGTCAGTAGGGTCAAGAGTCAGTTGAGTCAGGAATCTTTGAATTCCAGTCCTCTGAGTCATCCGAAGGCCTCACGCCTGAGGATTATGAACATGTAATCAATGTCATCTTTCCCTTTGCTTTGAATGATATGACAGATCTTTCTGAGTATCCTCTTATTGCCAACTTAACAAATGATAAATTAACTCAAAACTTAACAACAGTTAATAATGAATCATTTGAACAAGATGCAAACACACTAAACGAATAATACATTAAAGAAATCTTTAAGCAGATTACAGAAAAAGAGGAAAACCGGGCCCAAGCTGCCGAGGAGGTTTTGACAAGTGTTAACTTGGGTACTGTCGAGGAACCTAAAGAGACACAGATTGGAAGCTTCTTCCAGGGGGTTGAAAGGGACAGACTGGTTAATCTGCTCAGAGAATACATGGACGTCTTTGCGTGGTCGTACAAGGATATGCCGGTGCTAGACAGTTCAATAGTAGAACACAGAATCCCTCTAGCACCAGATGCTAAGCCAGTGAAACTGAGGAAAATCAAGCCAGAGAGGTCTCTACAGGTCAAAGAAGAAATTGAGAAGCTACTGCGGGTAGGATTCATCAGAGTCATCGAATATCCGACATGGTTATCCAATATTGTGACCGTAACCAAGGCCAATGGGAAGGTGCGCTACTGTGTAGATTTTCGGGATCTGAACAAGGCCAGCCCCAAAGACGATTACCCCTTGCCAAACATAGACATCCTGGTGGACTCCACTGCCAACTACGAAGTCAAATCCTTCGTTGACGGCTTTGCAGGCTACAACCAGATCAAGATGGCCGAAGAAGACCAAGAAAAGACAGCCTTCACCACACCGTGGGGAACTTACTGCTATACAGTAATGCCATTTGGGCTTAAGAATGCCGGGGCTACTTATCGAAGGGCAGCAACCGCTCTTTTTCATGACATGATCCACAAGGATATTGAGGTCTACGTCGATGACATGATAATTCACTCCAAAGGCGAGGATGGGCAGCACTTTGTTGACCTGCGAAAGTTCTTTGAGAGGCTGAGATAACATTCCATGAGACTAAACCCTGCTAAATGCACCTTTGGAGTGACAAGGGGAAAAGTGCTTGGGTATATGGTCACGGAGCGAGGTATCGAAGTCGACCCCCAAAAGATCAAAGCCATTATGGACATGAGGCCACCTCAAACCCAGACAGAAGTCAAAAGCTTTATGGGCAAACTGTAGTACATCAGCCGTTTTGTCAACCAGTTGACCACTATGTGCGAGCCCATCTTCAAGCTCATGAAGAAGAATGTAGATACAGAGTGGACCAAAGAATGCCAGGATGCCTTTGACCAGATCAAGGCGTACTTAGTACATCCTCCGGTGCTATGCCCCCCACATAGACAGAAACCTCTTCTGCTCTATCTCACTGTCACTGATATGGCAGTTGGGGCTATGCTTTCTCAGGAGAAGAAAGACTCTCGGGTAGAAAATGCCAGCCAGAGAAATGGGAAGGACTGAAGACATGCGTCGGTTTCGTTCCTTTAACAAATTTGATTCTTATGTAATCATCCTTTGCATTAAAGATCATTTCTTTGCATGAAAGAAAGTAAGGAAGAGGTCATTCAATATTGGAGATTACGTGCTGAGGAAGATCGAGGTGACTGGTAGGAAAGCAGAACAGAACAAGCTATCCCCCAAATGGGAAGGACCTTATGTCGTCACTTGAGTTATCAAGGAAGGAACTTATATGATTGGTCATCCAGAAGGTGACGAGTTGAAACATCCGTGGCATGCAAGCCACCTTATTAAGTATTACTTTTAGTTTCCAGCTTTCAGTTTTCTATGTAACCGTTCTACTACTTCAATGAAATGAGAGATTCTATTCAAACAAGTTGTGTTACCCTTATATTTCATTTAATTCAGGTCCGAATCTTATTCAACCTCGACATACTCTAACAAACACGACTAATGCACTAAGTCGACCTCGTTCTTCAATAGGTCCGACTGAAGACATGCATCGGTTTCGTTTCTTTAACAAATTTGATTCTTAATCGATCTTACTTTAACAAACTTGACTAATGTCCTAAGTCGAACTCGTTCTTCAACAGGTCCGACTGAAGACATGGGTCAGTTTCGTTCCTTTAACAGTTCCGATTCTTAATCGATCTTACTTTAACAAACTCGATTAATGTCCTAAGTCGACCTTGTTCTTCAACAGGTTCGACTGAAGACATGGGTCAGTTTTGTTCCTTTAACATATCCGATTCTTAATTGATCTTACTTTAACAAACTCGACTAATGTCCTAAGTCGACCTCGTTCTTCAACAGGTCCGACTGAAGACATAGGTCAGTTTCGTTCCTTTAACAGATCTGATTCTTAATCGATCTTACTCTAACAAACTTGACTAATGCCCTAAGTCGACCTCGTTCTTCAATAGGTCCGACTAAGACATGGGTCAGTTTCGTTCCTTTAACAGATCCGATTCTTAATCGATCTTACTATAACAAAGTTGACTAATGTCCTAAGCCGACCTCGTTCTTCAACAGGTCCGACCGAAGACATGGGTCAGTTTCTTTCCGATCTGATTCTTAATCGATCTCGTTCTAACAAACTCGACTAAAGTCCTGAGTCGACCTCGTTCTTCAACAGGTCCGACTAAAAAACTTGTGCCAGTTTCCTTCATCATTCAATCTAGTTCTACAAACAAATACAAGTATGGATCGGGGCAAAGAGGTGCAGAAAAATCAACTAGTATTGAAAGTAAGTCCCCCAAAGCGGGCTAGAACTTACACAAGAGAATGTTACGAGTTAAATGCCTCCCAAACTAGGCCAAGGCATAGGTTACATAAATCAAAAAAGAAGGTTTTGGAACTTGTTCGTTACACAAACCAAACAAAGGTCAAAAATCTTGGACGTCAATTACTTGATCCTAATGCTGTTCTTGTCCAGAGGGGGGCTGCATCTGTTGGTCGTCATGAATTGGATCATGATGGTCCTGTGCAACCTCCTCACCTTCATCTTCCTCCATCTCCTCTGCGTCCAAAAACTCTTGGAAAATTACATTGAAGTTTCTCTCTTCAATAGGAGGGGCGACCCAAGGCTCACAACCATCATCTTAATCTTGCTGGGCTATAAGGGCTAGATCATTATTGCTGCAAGGAACGAAGGAGTGGCCACCATGGGCTTCATTATCATATTGCTCCTCGGACGCCCATCTAGCCAACTGCTCTAGTGATACTTCAGCAGTGGGATCTACTATGGCTCGACGGGCCATGTGACGACGTCCTACGTCATAAAAAACTTTGGCTCGATCAACAATGATGTTGTAGCATTCGTCGCTGTTCTTGAAAGCTTCAACAACAGCCTTCTCCCTAAACAGGACTTCCTGATAAGTGACTTTTATATAGTCATTTATAGCATTATTTATTTATCATTTACTTAGTTTTTATTATCATTTAGTCTTAATCTAGTATAATTTAGCTTCTTTTATTCTATATTTGGGATTTTATGCTTGTTTGTATATTTGAGCATTTTTACAGGTATTAGGGTCCATTTTTTTTTAGCAAATGAAGTTAGGACATATCTAAGAGATCAAAAGCCATGGAAGGGACAACTTCAAAGTGATTATCCAGGCCAAAAAGCCACTGGAGCGGCCGTGCGCTATAAAGTGGAGTGGTCATGCAAACCCTCAGTCAAAGCCAAAATTGCCAAAAGTTTACTGGAGCGGCCGTGCAAGCTGGAGCGGCCGTGCGCTATAAAGTGGAGCGGCCGTGCACCTGCTGTTGCTGTGAAAAGGCACCTTTTCATTTGAAGTTTTTTGAAGGGATCCAACCCTTCACTCAAATGCTTATATAAGACACCTTTGTAATCAGTATGGGGCATCCAGAAAATCCGAAAATAGTGATAAACACATCCGGAAAGGATCATATTATACTTAGAATGTATAGCAAAATTACTCTAGCAATTTATACACGATGTTCAAGATGTATCAATGATTCGTGACAAGTCTTGTGTACTCTTGAAGATTGTGAATGAAGATTATTTCCAGCCATTGTCTCTTTTGTTATGAATAAGTATCTCTTCCCTTATCTATTTCTTTACTTAATTCTTTTTATTTCAATGGTTTGAGTAATCCTCCATTTCTCGGAGTTGGAAACTCGATAACTTATATTCATTGCTTCTTCTACATGTCATTTCAATTCTCCTCTTGTAAATCTTAATGCTTGCAATTAGGGAGACGTCTTTAATTGTATAACCTCAGTTGATCAAATGAAAAACATCGATTAGCGGAATTCTAAGAGTGGAACTAGGTCGATAAATTACACAAAGTGATTTAAAGACCTAGGGATGATCCTTTAGTGGAAAATACGTGAGATTGATAGACATAATGGATATTGATTAATACGGTACCCTCGAGAGGTGAACCGGGTTACTCGGGTGACAGACGAGAATACCTATAAACGGACCCTCAAGAGAAAGGCCGTGTTGGTCTTAAAATACATGTGCTAGGCCTTGACCCATGAGTAGTTAGCACAACTTAGCGTATCATCCTTGAACTTGGCACTTTTATCTTAAAACAATTTCTTTATATTATTCTTAAATTGCCTGCAAACATAAAGACTTAAAGAAACTTGTCCATTGGTCACGAGAAGTCGTACAACGGCCTAGGGATGTTCTTTGAATGGAAAAACGTTGACTTTCGATCTTAATGGATTCTTACTAATTGTGGTCAGCTAGAGTTAAGCCGGAATGCCCGTTTGTGACAGGGCGGGAACACCATAAACGGAAATCTCAAACAGTTAGGACATAATTAGTGAAGAATACAACGCTACTTGCTTGACCGTGAGAAGTAGTATAAGCCTAACGTACCATCCTTGTTATTTTGATAAAAGCCTTTATCTAAAGCATATTTATTCGTTTTCAATCCCGAGAATACTATCATTATATGTTAGAGTAGTTTATATATCTTCCTATTATTTTATCTTACAAATTCTTATCTCCCCCCAATTATTTTATCTATTTAAATTTATAAAGACAAATATCATCCCAAAGTAAACCCTGTCTCTGTGGGATCGACTCGTACTTGCACCCGCTATATTACAATAGCCCGTGCGCTTACGGATATAAATAAACCGTTAGGTTTCGACCTCGAACAAGTTTTTGGCCCCGTTGCCGGGGACAACGGTTTACTTTTTGATATTTATCTTTATTATTTATATTTTTATTATTTATTATTATGTACTAACTCTATTTTGTAGATATTTGAAAAAAAATGATGAACAAGATATGCAAGCTGTGCACTTTGCAACGTATACGAATATAAAGTCGACCATATTTCGTATCAACCCTCTCTAAAAAGCACCATTTTTTGTAAGTTCATCTTTCATTTCCTCCACCCCCATCTTTGACTTATTTTTCATATTGTCCTTGAAACATTGAGGACAATGTTAATTTCAAGTGTGGGGGAGGATTCCTCGTATCCGTTTTTTATTTTATTTTCATTTACATACTATTTTTCTTTGAAAAAAAAATTTGAAAAAAAAAATCCCTATGATTGCTCATTTTTATGCTTGCTTATTGCCTTAGATAATATATTTCCTTCCCTTCTCTTATTTTTATATAATCTTTGAATCATTAGGAAAGAACTAGGGGATACTTTCTAGGAAGTAATTAAGGCATCATAAATCAATATAGCATTATATAGGATTTTGTAAAGGAAAGCATACTTAGAATTTTTGAAATTTTTCGATCATCTTGAGCTTTTGGTTGTTTTAAAAGTTTTTGAAGACTTATGAATTGTTTCTTCAAAAGTGTACATTCTAAATTTTTGATTTTTTCCTTTTTAGGAATATTCATAGGTGTTTTGCATCGTTTTGAATCACAACCCCTCATGAAAATCCCATCTTTCCATTTCCACTAATCGAATCATGTTTAGGTATTTTTATCTTATTGCTAAAAGAGTGACTTAGTCACCAAATCTTAAAAGCAAAAAGAAACCTATTACTTCCTAAGTAACTCGGGACACGACGTTCGCTGCGACGATGCTTCCTTGACAAACGGAAGTAATATCCAAAAGTATTCTTGATCTAAGTATTAGGAACATGGGGTTCGCAGCCACAATGTCTCCTACTTGAAAGGATAAAAAATAACTAAGACCTTTTGCAAAAATATAACACGTGCAAAAATAAGATAAAATTGTTGAAACTTTGATGAGATTTTTCCACTATCATCATCCATCTCCATCCTTGTGATTCAAAAGTATATGTCAAATCCTTGAATACTTCTAACTTGTGAATAAAATGATCATTATTTTGTACACTTTCAAGCAATAATATTTTTTCATAAAAACACTCTTGAAAAGTAAAAGTATCTTTATATGCCAAGCTTGTGATCCAAAAGTTCATCTTTTCTATATTATGCTTTGCTTCATCAAATCTCATTTATGTTATAATGATTTATTGTTTTCCAAGATTACTCTCTTAAAAATCTTCCTAAATCTCTTTCTAAATAATCTAAGGTTATAAAAAGTTTGAGAAGATAAAAGAAAGACAAAATCTTCATGGCAATAAGGCTTGCAACATTTATTTATTTTCTAAAGGATCCAACTGTATGTTTTTATCATTTGCAATTTTTTTCCTTCTCCATCTTCTTTTTATCCTAGACTTGCTTGAGGACAAGCAAGGTTTAAGTGTGGGGGAATTTGATAAGTGACTTTTATATAGTCATTTATAGCATTATTTATTTATCATTTACTTAGTTTTTATTATCATTTAGTCTTAATCTAGTATAATTTAGCTTCTTTTATTCTATATTTGGGATTTTATGCTTGTTGGTATATTTGAGCATTTTTACAGGTATTAGGGTCCATTTTTTTTTGAGCAAATGAAGTTAGGACATATCTAAGAGATCAAAAGCCATGGAAGGGACAACTTCAAAGTGATTATCCAGGCCAAAAAGCCACTGGAGCGGCCGTGCGCTATAAAGTAGAGTGGCCATGCAAACCCTCAGTCAAAGCCAAAATTGCCAAAAGTTCACTGGAGCGGCCGTGCAAGCTGGAGCGGCCGTGCGCTATAAAGTGGAGCGGCCGTGCACCTGCTGTTGCTGTGAAAAGGCACCTTTTCATTTGAAGCTTTTTGAAGGGATCCAACCCTTCACTCAAATGCTTATATAAGACACCTTTGTAATCAGTATTGGGCATCCAGAAAATCCGAAAATAGTGATAAATACATCCGAAAAGGATCATATTATACTTAGAATGTATAGCAAAATTACTCTAGCAATTTATACACGATGTTCAAGATGTATCAATGATTCGTGACAAGTCTTGTGTACTCTTGAAGATTGTGAATGAAGATTATTTCCAGCCATTGTCTCTTTTGTTATGAATAAGTATCTCTTCCCTTATCTATTTCTTTACTTAATTCTTTTTATTTCAATGGTTTGAGTAATCCTCCATTTCTCGGAGTTGGAAACTCGATAACTTATATTCATTGCTTCTTCTACATGTCATTTCAATTCTCCTCTTGTAAATCTTAATGCTTGCAATTAGGGAGACGTCTTTAATTGTATAACCTCAGTTGATCAAATGAAAAACATCGATTAGCGGAATTCTAAGAGTGGAACTAGGTCGATAACTTACACAAAGTGATTTAAAGACCTAGGGATGATCCTTTAGTGGAAAATATGTGAGATTGATAGACTTAATGGATTTTGATTAATATGGTACCCTCGAGAGGTGAACCGGGTTACTCGGGTGACAGACGAGAATACCTATAAACGGACCCTCAAGAGAAAGGCCGTGTTGGTCTTAAAATACATGTGCTAGGCCTTGAACCATGAGTAGTTAGCACAACTTAGTGTATCATCCTTGAACTTGGCACTTTTATCTTAAAACAATTTCTTTATATTATTCTTAAATTGCCTGCAAACATAAAGACTAAAAGAAACTTGTCCATTGGTCACGAGAAGTCGTACAACGGCCTAGGGATGTTCTTTGAATGGAAAAACGTTGACTTTCGATCTTAATGGATTCTTACTAATTGTGGTCAGCTAGAGTTAAGCCGGAATGCCCGTATGTGACAGGGCGGGAACACCATAAACGGAAATCTCAAACAGTTAGGACATAATTAGTGAAGAATACAACGCTACTTGCTTGACCGTGAGAAGTAGTGTAAGCCTAACGTACCATCCTTGTTATTTTGATAAAAGCCTTTATCTAAAGCATATTTATTCATTTTCCATCCCGAGAATACTATCATTATATGTTAGAGTAGTTTATAGATCTTCCTAGTATTTTATCTTACAAATTCTTATCTCCCCCCAATCATTTTATCTATTTAAATTTATAAAGACAAATATCATCCCAAAGTAAACCCTGTCTCTGTGGGATCGACTCGTACTTGCACCCGCTATATTACAATAGCTCGTGCGCTTGCGGATATAAATAAACCGTTAGGTTTCGACCTCGAACACTTCCTCCTCCCACTTTTGTCGAGCTGCAAGCAGATCATCAGACATCTTTATAAGGCACTCTTTATACTCATGGAGCATCTTGGTCAACTCCTCACTGTCCTTCTCAAGCTTAGACTTGTCGTCCTTAACAGCACCGACCTCCCCCTTCAACAAGGCATTCTCCTCCTTAGCCTCCTTAAGGTCTACCAGAGCTTTGTCCTTGTCATCCGCTGCAGCATCTTTGACGAGCTTCAAGGCTTCATAAGCCTCATCCAGATCCCCCAATTTCTCTTTAAGATCACCGACCTCGCCGGACTTCCGGGCATAAGCAGCAGTGGCAACCCTTTCCTGCTCTATGACAGCCCTCCAGCCACACTTGGCTTGCTCAACAAGAGTAAGGGACTACATCAACAGAAGGGAATTGGTTAGCTCGACAAATAATTAATATCAATAGCGGTCAATAAATGGGTCGACTAAACCAGCAGAGAAAAGTAGACAGGAAAACAAGTATTACCTCGCAGTGAGATAGGCCGGACCTATCAGAGAATTCTTCGGGGGTGAGCCCCTCCTCAGCAATACGAGCTAGCAGATCGGGATCTACAGCCCGCCTCACAACAGCTTGCCCATATACTAGCTCGGGATAGCGGCGGCTCAAGCAGTCGATCACAGTAAGCGCGAGCACGTCGCTAAGTTTGGTCACCTCAGCTTGCACGAACTTCGCGCTAGTAACTGGGGGAGCTTGGGATGAAGGATCATTTGAAGCACCAACTCCATCATAGCTTAAGCCTAGCCGCGACCTATTCCTTTTAGTAGTAAGGGGAAGGGTCTCCTCATCTTTTTGCTCGTCGCCTCCGAGCTCTAGATCGACAAAATTTGTGGGAATAGACCCAACCGGTTCTGATAGTGGGCTGGACCCTGACGTCTTCTCCGAGGAAGCCTCAACCTCGACCTCCTCTACCCCCTCCATTTGATTGGCAGGAGCCTCGCCTATCAGTTGGAAGGGCCCTGACCCATCTACAGGGATCATTCCCGTACCAACCTTGGGGAGCAATTTGTGGCGATTAGCAGCCTCCCTCTCCCTGCTCGCACGCGCATTGGCCTTCCCATGGGATTTCTTACTTTTTCGTTGGTCGGATACGCCCACTATGCGATTCATGTTCGCATGTTGTTCAGGGTAAGCATTGCACAAATGAGAAAAAGAGCAGTTAGCAAGAAATGTTCGAGCTAGAAATTGACGAATAAACAAAAAATTACGAGTAAAAATAAAGTGAGACAACAATTTACCACCAACGTGCTCTTCAGTTGTTTTGCAATGGTCGGGTGTTCTCTTACAAAAATGGCATTGGTCTTCAAATCTACCTAAGGCATGGGTAACCCAATCTGGATACCTAAGGCTCCTCACTATTAAGGCCAAGGGGGCCACCTCATCACCTTCCCCCAGCATCATGCCGGCCTAGATGAAACAATCCTTATCTAACTAGAGGGCGACCCAGTTAACAGTGCCCCTCCGAGCCACCAGCGTCAACCTAAGGGTTAGCTCTTCACTCCACTCGGGGACCCATTAATCTTCTTCTTTCATCGCTTTGGAAGTATCGTCGGGCAAAGGGAACTCCCATCCCTTTCTGTTCTTGATCCGCCATATCTACAGAGGAAGAAACAGGGGAATCAGTCCTAACTACAGACTCAAGTGACCTACCTAAGGACGATCTAGATTCTCCTGGAAATCCTTTTCTATCTCTAAGGAATGACGGTTTATTAGACCCCCTAATGTAGAACATGACTAAGTGGTCCAGTAGCTCATGGAAGAGATGAAAGCAAACAACTCTTTGGTCTTCTACCTCCAAATCACCCAGGTTTTCTCCTACAGGAAGCTCTAGTTCGCTAAAACTTAAACCCCGCCTGATCAAGATGGAAATGCACTCCTCCAGGGCCATCTTCTTCCATACACCGCCTATGTGCTTATATACCCTACGATTGTGGGTATAATACCCATACCAAACCCTTGGTTCGCAACTAAAGGTTCTAGCCATGGCAGAAATCGACAGAAAAGTCGGAAATTAAACCTAAAAGTAGAGGAATAGAGGGGTACCTGGGTTATTATGAAGAAGATGGTTTTCGAGAGTCAAACGAGAGCCTGATTGCACCGGAAATTCAGAGATTGCCTTACTTTGTTCTTGCTGTATGCCTGAGAATTGAGGGTTTGTAAAGTGTGAGAAGGAAAAGGATTTTTCCTTTTATACCCAGTTCTAATCCTTACTCGAATTGGAAAGGTTTAGGAAATACAACGGTTATTCCTTTCAATTAATGCCAAAAACGGTTCCCAATGCGGTTGTCCAAACGTCAAACGGAGTAATCATTACGGAATTACGGCGATTCAACAGATCTGGCCGTCAATGGTCGAGATTAAGCCACGTCATCCCGGTCGACCCTCTAGCAGTTCGAGCATCTAGCTGCGATCTACCCATGACTTCATCAAAATTTTCATAACTACCTGGTCGACAAAGTCAAATCAGAAAGTTGGGGGCCACTGAACGGAATAAAAGTGATGGGCTAGGCCCAACATACAAAGCCCAAGTATACAGGCAATACATCAGAGTCATCAAGCAGGCCGGCCCAGTTATTATAAAGGCCCGCAGCCCAACAACAAAGATCAGTTGACCTAGCTCCTTGTTCGACCATCATTGGTCCCGACCTAGCTCTGTCTGACATACAGTCTACATCTTATTACGAGTATTATCCGGCTATATCATTCTGTCAGGTCGACCTAGACCCATGCAGGCGACCTCGATCCACGAAGACATATGACGACCTCCAGAGTCATAACATGTCTATAATTCTTTCCATAACAGAATTCCTACAAATCATGAGTTATTTACGTACACAATCTTGTACACGATTCGTTCCACGATTCTAGGGATCTCATGCAATCCTACTACAATTATACTTCATCTCAAAGCCTATAAATACCTCACAACATCAACGGTTTAGAGGTAATTGCTATTTGTTATTCTGAATATCTCTTGTTCATTATAATTTATACGCCCACAACTCCATACTTACTCTCACGCTCGAGAGTCTAAGCCGGAGACCATTCCGGCTAGTCGTGGATTTATTGTTTCAGGTCAAAAGCTAGGAGATCAGTTCTGATTGCTGGACGTAGGATGGTCAACACGTTTCTTACGGCATCAATTACTAATATCAAAGTACGACTATATTTATGAAAGAGTAAATGACAAATTGAGTCCAAAGTTTAGGGGGTGTGTGTCGATCAGGGTTTGATGTTTCAATTTTGTCAATTTAGGGTCCGAAGTTATCAAAGTTATGCAATTAGGGGGTTTTGGACTAAATTGTAAAGAAAAATCAGTTGAGTCACATGTGCCTTGCACGTGTGTCTTAACTGGGATTATTTAGGACTGAATTTTCCAATATGCCCTTAATCTTTGACCCTAATTAAAAAGATTCTAATTGTTTTCAAAAAATAAGTCTTTTAGTATGTTTTTTCAGTAATATTTCTTAAAATTAAAATTTTCATTTTTTTAGAAAAAAAAATATTTTTCATTTTCTTAATAATGTAAATTAATTGTTTTTCATTTTTTATTTATTTGTTGATAACTATATCCATAATTGTTTAACAAATAATTAAATCCAATTTTTTTTATAAAATTAAAATATTCAAAATTTAATTAGTTTAATATTTATCTCCTCGCTCTAATTTACTTAATATTTGGTAAAATAAACTAAGCATTTCTTAAATATAATAGGATAAAAAAAATACTAGAAACCACCCTCTACCAATCCAGTCGATCATGACCACCACCATCACCGGCCTAACCACCAACATCATTGTTGGGTTTTACGGGTCCATGCGCAGCGGAATTAAGCATTAAAAACATAAAACCCAAGAAGCCCTAGGATCCGTTCTATACAATTAATTTAAATTCCTATGAGATAGAATTAAACCAACCTTGAAACGCTTTCCGGTCTTGAGCTATCGAACGATTTTGATTATGTGATATCGAATCACAAACTTCGTTCTTCAACTTGCTTGAACTCTAGGCCTTGATCGATGAACGAGCGAAGACCCTCTTTTGGTATCCACACCTTTGAATGAATCCAAGAACAACTTCTTGATGATTGCTAGATCTAAACCTTGAAGAATATTGAGAGTATTTTGTTGTGAATTTTGATTGAAAATTTCGGCTAGCTTCTAGGTCTGACAGAACCCTTGTATTTATACTACAATAGTAAGAATACTTCTCCTAATCGTATTAGGAGAGACAGGCTGTCAAAAACGCGTACGGGCACGATATGTCGCGCGGTATATTAAGCCATTGGCTTAATATGTCGCGCGGTATATATAGCCGGATACGTAAACTCTCAACTATTCTTCCTCCGGTTTAACCAATTCATTCTAGTTGTGTGTGACCCAATAGGATTACATTATGTTGGCAATGAGTTCGATCATATCGAACCTCATAAGACATAAGCGGACTCTAGCAAGCCATTATGTCTACCCAAATAATGTAACGTAAGAGTTCACGTTTCCAATGGTGTACTTCCATTTATCCCTTTGTCTCACGATGTTATATTGAACACAAGTCATGGTCCTTGTCAACTTGTTATTGTTCAATGCTTTCTCGATTCTTGAGTATAATGATAATTCCAATCATATTGGGGTACGGCCATACACTTTCATCACTCATCGAGGGGCCCAAGCATAACATCTCTCTTCTGAGGGACAAATTCCTTCTTGACTTATCATCCTTCCCATCATGAATCCGATCATGCCAATGATAGTCTTTATAGATATCGTGTTAAGATATCGTTTGACTAAAATCAAACATGACTTTCATCATATGTAAGGTTACGATAATCTTAGGTCTAGGAAATAAATGAAGTAACCGTATGAGATTTAAGTATGACATTTGACCATGACATAAATCTCATGCGGGTCATGTCCAGTCACTTGTTCTCTAACAAGTACCCATAATTTCAATGTGCATCTCTTATGCATATAATCATCACATGATTATCCATTGACAATTATACTAATTTATTCTCTTAATAATTAGGGACAGAGATTATTATAAACAAATATACAAAACATATAATAATCAAATAATAAACATCTCATATAATAATAAATAATGTCAACACATAAGTCTATCAATCATAGGCCTAGGGCATAACACCAACAGATCTCCCACTTGCACTAGGCCCAATCTACCATGTATCGAATACCCATGGACCTAACATGACCATCATGTTTAGATTGCGGGAGAGCCTTAGTTAATGGGTCCGCCACGTTGTCATCGATGTCTACTCTGCATATCTTAACGTCTTCCCTTTCACATATCTCACGGATAATGTGGAAACGTCGAAAGTATGTGTTTGGATCTCTGGTGTGATCTTGGTTCCTTTGCTTGTGCAATGGCACCATTGTTATCACGGTAAAGTTCAATAGGGTCTACGATGCTTGGAACGACTTCCAAATCACTAATGAACTTCTTGATCCAAAGCTGCTTCCTTAGCTGCATCGGATGCCGCTATGTACTCGGCTTCGGTTGTAGAATCGGCGACGGTACTTTGCTTGGAACTTTTCCAACTCACAAATGCCTCCATTAAGCGTAAACAAAAATCCAGGCTGCGATACGAAATCATCTTTGTCGGTTTGGAAGCTAGCATCCGTAGCCTTTTACTACAAGATCTTCTTCCATTCCTCCAAAGACCAAGAATACATCCTTAGTTCTTCGTAAGTACTTAAGGATATTCTTGGCTTGCTATCCAATGTGGTTCGCCGGGATCCGATTGGTACCTACTCGTCATGCTTAGAGCACACGAGATGTCGGGTCTAGTACATAACATAGCATACATGATAGACCCAATTGCCGAAGCATATGGAATACCATTCATTCTCTTTCGCTCATCATTAGTCTTAGGACTTTGATTCTTTCTAAGAGATATACCATGCAACATTGGCAAGTTTCCTCTTTTAGAATTTTCCATTTGGAATCTTCTAAGGACTTTGTCAATGTAAGTATTTTGACTTAAACCAATCATCCTCTTAGATCTATCTCTATAAATCTTGATACCAAGGATATATGCGGCTTCGCCCATATCTTTCATTGAAAAGCACTTTCCCAACCAAGACTTGACAGTCTCTAGTGCAGGAACGTCATTTCCAATGAGTAAGATATCGTCGACATATAACACTAAAAATAGTGCCACGCTCCCACTAATTTTCTTGTATACACAAGGTTCATCTTCGTTCTTGATAAAACCAAACTCCTTGATTGCTTCATCAAAACGTAGATTCCAACTCCTTGAAGCTTGCTTCAATCCATAAATGGATCTCTGCAACTTACACACCTTGTTAGAATTTTCTGGACTGACAAAACCTTCAGGTTGTATCATGTATACATCCTCAAGTAACTTCCCATTAAGGAAAGCTGTTTTGACATCCATTTGCCATATCTCATAGTCATAATATGCGGCTATGGCAAGTAAAATTCTAATAGACTTAAGCATAGCTACAGGCAAAAAGGTTTCATCATAGTCAATGCCATGAGTCTGCCTATATCCCTTAGCTACTAGCCTAGCCTTATAGGTGTGCACCTTCCCATCCATGTCGGTCTTCTTCTTGAAAACCCATTTGCACCCTATGGTTTTTACACCTTCGGGTGGATCAATCAAGTTCCAAACTTGATTATCAGCCATGGATTGTAATTCGGACTTCATGGCTTCTTGCCATTTTTCCGAATCCGGAGCGGACATCGCTTCTTGATAGCAAGTGGGTTCATCATTTTCGATTAACTCCACTTCATCACTTTCCGTAACGAGAAATCCATATCTCTCGGGTTCGGATCGTGACCTACCACTTCGGCGAGGAACTTGTGCATCTTGAACCGGTTCCACAACGGTTTGTGAACTTGGTTCAGTTTCTACCATTGGTTCAATGTTGTTTTCGGGTTCTCGAACTTCTTCGAGATCTATTTTACTCCCACTGGTTCCTTTGCGAAGAAACTCTTTTTCTAAGAAAGTACCATTTCGAGCAACAAACACTTTGTTCTCGTTTCGGTTGTAGAAATAGTATCCTTTGGTTTCCTTAGGATATCCCACGAAAACACATTTATCGATTTAGGTGCTAGCTTGTCGGAAGTTAACTTCTTGACATATGCATCGCAACCCCAAATCTTCATGAAAGACAAACTAGGTTTTCTTCCATGCCACATCTCATATGGGGTCTTTTGAACTGATTTGGTAGGAACTCTGTTTATAGTGAAAGCGGTTTCTAGTGCATGTCCCCAAAAGGATAAAGAAAGCTCAACTTGACTCATTATAGAACGAACCATCTCCAACAAAGTTCTATTCCTCCTTTCGTACACACCATTCCATTGTGGTGTTCCAGGTGGAGAGAGTTACTGAAATGATTCCACAACTCTTAAGATGACTGTCAAATTCTTGGCTCAAATATTCACCACCTCGATCGGATCGAAGTACCTTAATAGTTTTGCCAAGTTGATTTTGCACCTCATTTTGAAATATTCGAAATATCTCAAACGATTCACTTTTATGTTTCATTAGATAAACATATCCAAATCTACTATAATCATCGGTGAATGTTATGAAGTACCGAAATCCTCCCTAGCATCGCTACTCATAGGCCCACATACATCGGTATGTATGAGTCCTAATAAGTCGCCCGCCCTTTCACCGGTTTTGGTAAATGGGTCCTTGGTCATCTTGCCAAGTAAACAAGACTCGCATGTCTCATATGATTCATAATCATGTGAGTCCAAAAATCCATCTTTGTGGAGTTTAGAGATGCGTTTCTCGTTTATGTGGCCAAGACGACAATGCCATAAGTAAGTGTGGTTTACATCATTGGGTTTAGATTTCTTGTTAATGTTATAGACATCATTATCACGATTTTCAATATCAAGAACATAAAGGCCATTGAATGAAACAAAGAAGCACAATAATGCATATCACTCTTGTGAATAGAAAATTTCTTATCACATATAAGAAAATTAAAACCTTCATTATCCAAACATGAAATCGAAATAATATTCCTACTTAAAGCTGGAACGTAATAACAATTGTTCAAAACAAGTATTAGTCCACTAGGTAAAGTAACTTCATAAGTTCCTACGGCTAATGCACCAACTCTTGCTCCATTCCCCACACGTAGGTCCACTTCATCTTCCTTAAGCATCCTTGTTTCTTTAGACCCTGCACATTTAAACAAATGTGATTTCCACATCCGGTATCCAATACCCAAGAACTAGAAGTAGATAGGAATATATCTATAACAAAGATACCTGAAGTTGAAGCAACTCCTTTGCTCTTCTTCGGTGCTTCCTTGTATTTTGCGCGCTTTCTCCTCCAATGTCCAATCTCATTGCAATGGAAGCGGTGCGTCCTCTTGGGACTTAGGCTTAGCCTCTTTAGGCTTGGAAGCCTCTTTGGGCTTGGCAACCTTTGCCTTAGGATTAGCAACCTTTGCTTTTCCTTTACCCTTGAACCCTTTCCCCTTGTTAACCATTAGCACTTGATCGGTTTTCTTCTCGACAATATTGGTTTCCGCATGAGTCAACATTTGAACTAACTCGGAAAGGTTTCTATTCATTCCACCCATGTTATAGTGCATTATGAAATGACTAAAACTTTTAGGTAATGAATTCAATATTATGTCGGTAGCCGGCTCTTGGCTAATTGGAAAACCGAGCCTTTCAAGATGCTCAATGTGGCCCTTTAACTTGAGAGCATGGGGACCAACGGCTTGTCCTTCACTCATCTTGCATGAGGTCAAGGCCGCAACCGTGTTGTACCTTTCTTGCCTAGCTTGAACTTGGAACATTTCCATCGGCCGATTGTTTAAGTCGACTTTCCCCAAGTGCTCAAGATTCTTCGAAGACTCTTGCACATGGCGGAGAGCATAAGGCAACCAACATCTCAGAGTCACGCTTGTGCTTCGGATATTGTTCCCTTATTGCCCTAGCGGCATTGGCGGCGGGTTCGGGTGGAACAGGGTTCGGAGAACGTACGGTTTCTCCTCTTGTTTGAGAACAATTCTCAAACTACGGATCCAATCCATATAGTTTGTACCATTCTCTTCCAACTTTTCCTTCTCAAGGACGGATCGCGGTGAAAAGTGATTATTGTTTGATGCCATTTATTCTACAAAAAGATATACATAAAATATGAACACATATAAGTAAACATATCATATGAGAAGTATAGTGCATTTAAATAAATGCTCCCACTAAATTATACACCTTCAAATGCAAATAAGCATAATATACATTTAATGGGCTAAGATCCAACTTTAATTCAATTTCAAGTTTGCTATGGCAAACCGCTCAAAATTAAATTAATTAGGTAGAAAACATCAATCATATCACATATATGACTCTTAGATCTTTTATGAGATCAATTCAAGACATCATATGTCTAGGCATATTTTAATCTCATCTTATGCCTTGGGTCCAAAACCATTTTGATAACCCAATTAAGTTCATTCACTTTAAAACGTATAGGAACCACCATTTCCTCATCTTGCTCGCATTCGAATAGAATCAAAGCACCTTGCTATGGCAAGCCCACCCAAAACTATCCGAATGGTCTCAAGTGTTTTTAATCATGAATTGGCATAAAGAACTTAAAAGTTAAATGAAGGTTCTTTAAAGGTAGATTATAAGCATGTCGAAAGATAGTCAAAATCATGCACCAGGTAAGTTCCCAGGAAGATAGGTGAGCCACAAGGACTTCTTAAGTACCAACTCTTCCTTTGACAGAACTCTCCTAGACATGCATAATTAGAAATCAACTCTGATTAGGCAACATAATCCCTACCTTTTATAAACAATCAGTTTCCTTTTAAATTTCGCGTATTTATGACTTGTTTCCATAAACAATCATAAGATCCAAAATTTACAATGTCTAAATCTAAACATATTAGGAAACTAAATATCATGTTTCAACTAAACATCTAATTTAAAAAAAAAATTCTTAACATGTAAGAACAAATAAAACATGCATCGCAATAATTATTAAAATCATATTTTAATCAATTAATCATGCATATTAATGAATCAATCTAGCATGGACTTATAAACTCAATTTTATAACATCCAGATTTTCATATACTCCCTCCGTCCCGGTTCACTTGGCACCAACTTTTTGGGTGTAGGAATTAAGGAAAAGTGATGTAAGAAAGAGAAAAAGTTAAATGTTGTGAGTATGAAGAATTAAATAGGAGAGAGAATGAGTGGGAGGAATAGTTAGGAGAGAGAATGTTGTGAGTGTAAAAGTGAAGTAGGAGAGAGAATGAGTGGAGGGAATAGTGAATATTCTTTTCCATTTTGGGCAGTGCCAAGTGAAGTGGGACGACCCAAAATGGAAATTAGTGCCAAGTGAAGTGGGACGGAGGGAGTACATTGCAATAATTATTAAAATCACATTTTAATCAATTAATCATGTATATCAATGAATCAATCTATCGCGGACTTATAAACTCAATTTTATAACATCTAGATTTTCATATCAACATATCAGATTGTAAACACAATCACAGAATAGCAGAAAAATTGAACAAGCGGATTACGCCGGTTTTGGCTTATTATGTCGCGTGACAACATCAGCCAGAGGCTTGATATGTCGCGCGACCTAACAGGCCAGTTAACATGAACTCCACATGGCTCAATATGTCGCGCGACCAAAGTAGCCAGGTTACAGGAATTTCCAGATTCGAACCAATACAGATTACATGTAATTAAATCACGTAAAACATCCTTTTTACAGATTTAATTCAGCATAATTCGAAAACGATTTTCACATTGTTTCACATAAACAATTAAAAATTCTATCGCATACAAAACATGCAATAAGCATATAAACAATTTATATCTTAAATCTAGCATGTTAATTCAAACTTAACCATACGAACGGGGCTCTGATACCACTGTTGGGTTTTACGGGTCCATGTGCAGCGGAATTAAGCATTAAAAACATAAAACCCAAGAAGCCCTAGGATCCGTTCTATACAATTAATTTAAATTCCTATGAGATAGAATTAAACCAACCTTGAAACGCTTTCCGGTCTTGAGCTATCGAACGATTTTGATTATGTGATATCGAATCACAAACTTCGTTCTTCAACTTGCTTGAACTCTAGGCCTTGATCGATGAACGAGCGAAGACCCTCTTTTGGTATCCACACCTTTGAATGAATCCAAGAACAACTTCTTGATGATTGCTAGATCTAAACCTTGAAGAATATTGAGAGTATTTTGTTGTGAATTTTGATTGAAAATTTCGGCTAGCTTCTAGGTCGACGGAACCCTTGTATTTATACTACAATAGTAAGAATACTTCTCCTAATCGTATTAGGAGAGACAAGTGTCAAAACGCGTACGGGCACGATATGTCGCGCGGTATATTAAGCCATTGGCTTAATATGTCGCGCGGTATATATAGCCAGATACAGAAACTCTCAACTATTCTTCCTCTGGTTTAACCAATTCATTCTAGTTGTGTGTGACCCAATAGGATTACATTATGTTGGCAATGAGTTCGATCATATCGAACCTCATAAGACATAAGCGGACTCTAGCAAGCCATTATGTCTACCCAAATAATGTAACGTAAGAGTTCACGTTTCCAATGGTGTACTTCCATTTATTCCTTTGTCTCACGATGTTATATTGAACACAAGTCATGGTCCTTGTCAACTTGTTATTGTTCAATGCTTTCTCGATTCTTGAGTATAATGATAATTCCAATCATATTGGGGTACGGCCATACACTTTCATCACTCATCGAGGGGCCCAAGCATAACATCTCTCTTCTGAGGGACAAATTCCTTCTTGACTTATCATCCTTCCCATCATGAATCCGATCATGCCAATGATAGTCTTTATAGATATCGTGTTAAGATATCGTTTGACTAAAATCAAACATGACTTTCATCATATGTAAGGTTACGATAATCTTAGGTCTAGGAAATAAATGAAGTAACCGTATGAGATTTAAGTATGACATTTGACCATGACATAAATCTCATGCGGGTCATGTCCAGTCACTTGTTCTCTAACAAGTACCCATAATTTCAATGTGCATCTCTTATGCATATAATCATCACATGATTATCCATTGACAATTATACTAATTTATTCTCTTAATAATTAGGGACAGAGATTATTATAAACAAATATACAAAACATATAATAATCAAATAATAAACATCTCATATAATAATAAATAATGTCAACACATAAGTCTATCAATCATAGGCCTAGGGCATAACACCAACAATCATCGGCCGTGACCGTCATCAACAACGCAATTAAAACTACCACCATTCCACTATTAAACTCGTCACCCACACCAGAACTATTTGGAAAAAGTAGAAATTAGCGAAAAGGGATTAATACTGTTGTGAATATAGCCCTCCACTACCAAGCAAACCTACAAGAACGATTAGAGCACACAAACAAAACACAAGAAATAAAGCACAAAGAAGAACACCGGAATTGTTTACCCAGTTCACCAATATGTTTGGCTACGTCTGGGGGCACTACCAAGCCAGGATCTTGCACTATAATAGTTGTATATTGTTACAGTGAGTCTTGGGGGAGGAACATAGCTTAAATATATGTAAAGGAACAAAACCTAACCCTAGATGGACAAGGGAAGCCCGAAAATCGCCTAAAAATGGGCCCAGAAAATTCCACCCCGACACATGGGCGGTCGCCCAACTGCCCATGGGCGGTCGCCCATAGTGAATTTCCTCCGAGCCAAAATCTTCTGTACAGGTGAGCGGTCGCCCTTCACTATATGTGCGGTCGCCCAGAAGATGAATAACCATTCGACGACCCACTGATCAACTGGGCGGTGGCCCACCATCACCTGGGCGGTCGCCCATGACGACAGAAACTCCGACGATTTTCTCCCTTTTACTCCGAAGTCTAACCAGGTTGGTCCTCTATCCCAACAATCTCCCACCTATAGATCAACCACACATATAAGCCCCGTATCCGTTTTTCAACTCACCCTTGGTGTTCTCCTAGTGCTCACCTCGATCATGGTAGTGCCATCCTCCTCTCCTATTCTCCAAGCCCAATTGAAGCTTTGCACAGCTTCAACTTCTCAAGGTTTACAACCTTTGTCAACATGTCAGCTGGGTTCTCCGATCCCAATATCTTCTCTAGCCTTAAGATCTTCATCTCCAAGAGATGCCTGATGTAGTGAAACCTCAGTTCAATGTGCTTCGTCCTCGAATGAAACGCCGGATTCCTAGCCAAATGTATTGCACTCTGACTGTAACTGTAGAGAACGTTACCACTTCGCGTCTTACCAAGTTCACCCAAGAAGTTCTGCAACCATACCATCTTTTTACTCGCCTCTGTCACTGCCACATATTCCGCTTCTGCAGTCGACTGAGCCACGATCTTCTGCAACTTAGAAGCCCAGGAGATTGCCGTACCACCCAATGTGAACACATAACCCATAATACTTCTCCTCTTGTCAAGATCGCTTGATGCCAAGTCCGCATCAACATAACCCGCTAACACAACCTCCTTACTTGAGAGACATAGAGCCTTACCAGCAGTACCCTTCAAGTAACACAGGATCCATTTAACCGCTTCCCAATGTTGCTTTTCTGGATTGCCCATAAACCGGCTGACTACTCCCACCGCATGTGCAATGTCCGACCTTGTACACACCATTGCTACATGAGACTCCCCACTGCTGAAGCATATGGAGTTCTCTCCATCTTGTCACGCTCCTCCTTGCCCATAGGCGAGTCTTTCTCGGATAGCTTGAAGTGCAAACCCAATGGTGTCCCTGTTGGCTTCGCCTCTTCCATACAAAATCTTGCCAAGACTTTCTCAAGGTATTCTGCTTGTGAAAGAACCAACTTACCCGACTCCCTATCCCGGTCAATCCGCATGCCCAAGATTTTTCTGGCCTCTCCCAAATCCTTCATCTCGAACCGTTCTGACAATTGGGCCTTCAATCTGTTTACCTCTCTACTGCTAGAGCCCGCTATTAGCATGTCATCCACATATAATAGCAAAGATTATGTACCCATTGTCCGTGTTCTTGAAGTAGCAACAATGATCCGCCTCACATCTGATAAAATCAATGTCATGCATGAACCCATCAAACTTTTACGTACCCTTTGCCTAGGAGCTTGTTTAAGGCCATACAAGCTCTTAGTCAATCTGCAAACTAGCTCCTCGCTACCTTTAGACAAGTAACCCTCTGGCTGTACCATGTAAATTTCTTTCTCCAAGTCCCCATGAAGAAAGGCCGTCTTTGCATCCATCTGTTCAAGTAACAAGTTATCTGCCACTACTATCCCCAAAACCATTCTGATAGTGGTCATCTTCACAACGGGAGTGAATACCTCGGTGTAGTCAATACCATACTTTTGCTGAAACCCTTTTACAACCAATCTTGCCTTGTAACGCTTACTACCGTCTGCTTCCTCCTTGATCCTGTTAACCCACTTGTTATGCAGTGCCTTCTTCCCCTTAGGTAGCTCAGTCAACTCCCAAGTTTTGTTGGCCTTCAATGAGTCCATCTCATCATCCATCGCAGCTTTCCACTTATTACAAAGTGCACTACGAACAGCCTCCGCATAACACTCCGGTTCCCCATTATCTGTCAATAGCAAATAATAATTGGAAGGAGTATACCTGTCAGGCGATTCACGCAATCTGCTGGATCTACGCAGCAGAATATCCGGTTCTGGAGTATGTGGTTCATCTTCAGTGACCTCCTGACCATGGTCTACATGAACTGTTCTGCTCCCACCCGAGTTTGGAATATCCACTTCTACAACCTCCGGTTCCGAACTAGTGTCATCAGATGCCCCCTTTCTGTCCTTGTACAATACCTATTCATTGAATACCACATCTCGACTACGAATAATTTTATGGTTTTGGTCATCCCAAAACATATACCCGAAGTCATCCCCGCCATACCTAATAAACGTACATTTAACAGATTTAGCATCCAACTTAGTTCTATCAGCAGAGTCTATATGAACATATGAAACGCAGCCATATATGCGAAGAAAGGACAAATTTACCTGCTTGCCACTCCAAGCTTCCTCTGGAATTCCATTCCTCAATGGTACCGATGGTCCCCTATTGATCAAGAAAGCCGCCGTGTCAACTGCATATGCCCAGAACGTCTTCGAAAGTCCAAACTTCAATCTCATACTTCTAGCCCGCTCGTTCAATGTTCTGTTCATCCTCTCTGCAACCCCATTGAGTTGTGGTGTGCGCTTTGGTGTCTTCTCCATACGAATACCATTTGCAGCACAATATTCCCTAAACTCACCAAGCTCATACTCCCCACCATTATCTGATCTCAAGCACTTAAGCTTAAGTCCCGTCTGATTCTCCACCAAGGTCCTCCACTTCTTGAACCCTCGAAAGCTTCATCTTTCCCCTTCAAGAAATAAACCCAGACCTTCCTTGTAGAATCATCAATAAAAGTCATGTAATATAACGCACCACCAAGAGAAGTTACCGGAGATGGTCCCCACAAATTAGTGTGAACAAGTTCTAACTTTGCTTCCCTCAAACCCCTACCTGTCCTCGAGAAATTATTTCTCCCCTGTTTGCCAAACATACAATCTTCGAAGATTCCCACGTTGACTGTCTTCAAACCCGGTAGTAGTCCCTTTGAACAAAGTACCTTCATCCCCGTCTCACTCATGTGACCCAATCGACAGTGCCACAAATCCGTATCACCCTTGGCTGCCGCCACCGCGATACTATCTTTGGTGTTATTCGCCAAATATAAAGTCCCCTCCTTATTACCCCGAGCGATCTCGCAGTCCTCCTTGGTAATAACCCAGTTTCTGCAGCCGAATGTTACCTTGTAACCTTCTTCGTCCAACTGCCCAACTGATAATAGGTTCTTTTTCAAACCCGGAATGTGTCTGACCCCGTTCAGATGTAAGACCTTCCCGTCCGATGCTCCTATTCTGACATCCCCCTTCCCCTTGATTTCCAAAGGCTCGCCATCCGCCAGATAGACCTTACCGAAATCACCGAAAGTGTAATTCTCCATCTCTTCTTTATGCCCGCAAGAGTGGAATGAGGCCCCCGAATCCAGCACCCATGATTCTAGTGCACTACTAACACTCAGAACCAGTACATCATCACCTTCGACTGTCACATTCACCGAATTGCCCCCACGATTGGGACAATCCCTCTTGTAGTGTCCCAACTCCTTACAATGATAGCACTGAACTGATCCCTTTGCGACCTTTGATTTATCTTTGATCTGCACAGCTTTGCCCTTACCACTCACCACGTTCTCCCTAGATTCGGTTCTCCCTTGTTTACTAGTACCCGGCTTCCCCTTGCTAGTAGTAGCTAAATCCGATCCCGAAGCACTCGATGTCCCCAACTTCTTCAAGCGATTTTCTTCGCCCAAAAGAAAGTCTTTAACATCATCATACTTCAATTTCTTCTTACCTACTGAAGCATTGATCGCTGTCACCGTTCCGCTCCAACTTCCTGGTAAAGATGCTAGCAACAAGCACACATGAACCTCATCATCGAACTTGATCTCCACCGCAGTCAATGAGTCTATAACATCCATAAACTCATCGATGTGCTTAGCCAAGGATCCTCCCTCTTGCATCTTGAGACTACCCATCTGTAAGTGCTCCAATTTGAGCTTGTTAGAATTTTCGTTAGAAAATTAACGAAAGTTATAACATTTCTAACAATTCCTAAATATCCTAACATTTCTAACAAAGTAAGGGTAAAATGGGCATTGTTATTTAAGGTTAAACCTTAAAAAGAATCTTAAAAAGAAAAACAAAAGAAGAAAATCATAAATAGAAATGCTGGAAACATAAACTGGCTGTTTAATTTGAATTTCAAAAAAGAAATATTCCTCTTGTCCAAAGCTGAAGCTGCATTTAATGAACAGTGCACGCCAAGCAACCCTATCCGCGCGGACATGTATGTAAAATTCAGAGGGCTATAAATTGAGCCCTCCAGTCACAAAAATAAGGAGCCACAACACCAATTGCACCGAATCTCTGGCGAAATATAGAGAGAAAACAGTGAGAATTCTTCAAGAATTGTCACCATTTTCTCTCCAATCTTTCCCAACTCACACTCATCCACTCACTCTCATACTTAAGCCTTAAACACTCATACACTCAAGCCAAAAACTCAAGAACACAAGGAAGATTGGTAAACCCTCCTTCTCCTTACCCTAAACTCCAACCATGCATGCATTTGCAAACTACAAAATGTAGTTCTCTCATCTTCTTGCTCTAGATCTAAGAAGATCACCATGGAAGACCATCTCCATGGATGATCTTCTACAAAGATCAACATTATTTTCAAGTTCTCTTACTTTCTTGCAAAGAAAACTCATTTTCAAAACCCTAAAAACCATTTTCAAGCAACAAATCTCATTTTCAAAGGATAAAAATCCCCTTCCCAAGCAAATGAAATGCTTAGTCCTAATGTACCCCAAGGATGGTTTGGTATAGTTGATTCACCACTAAAATGTCTAGTGATCACTAACCAAAACCTAGGGAAATGGGGACAAGCATGGATGCAAAACCCCCCTTAAAATCATATTTTCTTTCTTGAGAAGTTGCTGTCCAGTAGCAATTTTCTCAGATCTCAGTCCATGGTCTAATTTTTTGGACACAGATGAACTGGGAATTTGGTGTTGACTATAAAACACTTTTTGTAGCCAACATCCAGATCTTTCCATACATATTTTTACTTTATTTTTTGAGCTAGTAAAACTCCACTTTTCAAATTTTCTTTCAGAGACTAGTTCATCAGCTTCTGGGAATCCAGATCTCATATCTGAGGTTTCCAGAAGGTTTTGACCCCTCAAATCTTCTCCAAAATGGAAAATTCCTTCGCACAAATCTTATTTAAGGTGTCTGGAACAACTTTCATTCTCTGAGTTTATCCAGATTATGAAGTTTTAAGACCCTTGAATCCATTTCAAAATCAAAGGTCCACTGCCTTTTTCATTCTGGCAGAAATGGCTCTCAACTTCAAAAGGTCTTTTGAGTACCAAATCTCAATCCAAAAATCTTCCAAAAATTCATGGGATCAGTTTAAAGTCTTGAAAAGATATCTCAATTTTTACTTTTCTGAGTTTCAAATTATTTTGGCCAAAACACACACACACACACACACACACAAATGATTTTCAGCTTGGAAGACTCGTTTTACGAGGCATTCCGGGTGCACACTAACGTCCTTCCCGGCGTGTAACATGACCTCCGAACCTAAATCTCTGATATCGGGCTTTTTTCAAAGTTTTGGCCATCAAAACAAAAATGGCGTGGCGACTCCGTTTCGTTGATTTTTTCAAATAAAAATGGGAAAATTTTCGGATGCACATTCATCACAGTGGCGACTCCGCTGGGGAATCTAAGCTTTTTTTAAAAAAAAATGGTATTTGGTATATTGGTGGAAACCATTAAACTTCCCGTTATCGCCTCCTAACACGAGTCGGGGATAAATTGTGGTCTAACAATCCCACGTACCGGTATCACCGTTTTCAAAAAAAAAAAGCTTTTGAGGGTCAAGCTTCCGTCCCGGCTTCGAAAATCATTTTTGTGTGTGTGTTGATTTTTGCACAGTTTTCATGTTGTTTTGGCCGCCTCGGAGAAAGTCAAAATTTTGACTGTCGGAATAATGTCCCTAACTGTCGGAATTTTCGTGCTTATGTGCTCATTAAATTTCAAAAAAAAAAATTCAAAAAAAAAAAGGATTTTCAAAAAAAAAAGAGAAAATTTTCAAAAAAAAATCATGCATCATATTTTTAAGACACATAAAAAATCTCTATTTTACTCAGAAAAAGAATATAGACTGCTTGCACACTACGCGCACGTGACCGTACACTGCACACTACGTCCCTAACCCGGGGAAATCCTTGTCGCGGTCCGTTTGGTCTTATTACGCCTCTCGGATGAGCACAGGACTACCCAAACATCCCATGGAGCCTCGTGTCGACCATGCACTTGTCCGTGACACACTTTGTCCGAGACCCGGTTGGTTTTTAGTCTGGTCTGTGTCATGCCCTGTCTGTGTATAGACCTTTCCTTTCAAGCCTTTGTCGGCATACCGACTCAATATCTTTCGGGGACCCTAATCAGTCGAAGTTCTGCCGGTTTTCCGCCGCGGACTTTGACCAAGATATTGACCGGCGCCTTGACTTCGGCTCTGACTGGCACAAATTATACACTGACTCCCAGCATTGACACTGAGTCATCAAGGATTAATGAATATTCCATGCCTAATTACGGCTTAACTGACGACAAGTCAAGATCAATTGTGGACGCTTATCAGTCCAAATCATGCCGACTTTTCGTCGAGCCCTCGGACATGATCTTGACTTTTGACGTCAGCTTTGTCCGTAATTTACATCGAATGCTCGTTAAGACTCGATTACCCGCCAGACTTTTAGGATCGTTTTCTTTCGGTCGGTGGGACCCGCTTGCCCTATAGGACCCTCGCCCGGGGCTGTCCACCCTGGGAGGTCGAAATACAGGTGGAATACGAGGGGCTTATAGACGTAGTGACGGGGCCCACTGATCCAGGATCCAGAGTAGTTTGCGAAAAAGAAGAGCAATCTTTTCCAACCGATTAGGTTAATAAAACATGTTTTAAGTAAACGTGAACAAATAATCGCATGTTGCATGAGCCAAAAGCCCAAACACCTACCCTCCTTCAAATCCCACCATCTGAACCCTCGTGTCTTTCCCCCGCAGCTCCGCACAAAGCTTGGTTTCGGGCACCGGGTCACCGTTTGATCAGTTGGGAAGAGTCAAGCGCGTCATCAGCTTCGCCGTTTGTTCCGACTCCGGGTTTCAGAATGTCTG
Source organism: Adenophora triphylla var. japonica (assembly GCA_022495995.1). Taxonomy (NCBI): domain Eukaryota; kingdom Viridiplantae; phylum Streptophyta; class Magnoliopsida; order Asterales; family Campanulaceae; genus Adenophora; species Adenophora triphylla. Next base: position 178,137 of record JAFEMH010003982.1, read on the forward strand.
CATCAGCCGGTAATGATGGGGATAACGTCACTCCGCCTCCCGGGACCCCTCAGACAGAGCAACAGTGGAATCAGTTAGCAGAACAGATGAGGTTACGACAGGAAGCACAGCTAAACAGCCTTATGGAGGCTATTAAGAGTCACGGTCTGGCCGCCAGCCTCAATCCAGATGGCACCTTCACCGTGGAAGAAGACGAGGATGCCAACCCCACTCTCAGTCGCCCTGACTACACCAGGATGCCGCCACCCACCTCCTATGGTGCCACTACCAGAACCCATGCTCCTCGATTTTCGGGTCAGCCAGCTCCCCAACCACAGACCACCGGATCCATGCAGCCCGACGGCACAAATCAGTGGGGGCAAAATCAGTACGGAATGTCTTCTCATGGTTGGGGCTATCTCGGAATGCCACAGCTAATCGGGATCCCGCCTCAGTTCGGAACCGATCAATCCGGACCTTCACAACCACAGTTTGGAATGCCGCCACAGTCTGGTTCTGGGCCACAGTCAGGAGCCCCTCCTCAGAATAGTACTAGTTCAGCTGCTCCTCACACAAATCCGTTCCTCACTCAGACTTCTATGGGTTACCAAGCCTCCATCCCGGTGTCATCCGAATCACCAGGACCGCAGTACCCCCCGGGCTACACACCTTCACCACAGGCAGCCATGCAATTCAACAATCCGGGACAGCAGCCCGCACTCAAGCCTACTTACGGGCCCCACTCTGGAAATCCAAGTTATCCGGCTACATCGGGGCTGCCTCCACCTACTTTGCCAGTTGAAAATCAACAGCAAGCCGCAAGGTTCTATCCTTTTGCTCAGGCTCCTACTCATGCTCCCCAGGGTAACTCAGCCCCAGGACAGGTTTTCACCTACGTCCCCGGATCGGCCGTTCCCTCCACCAGTCTGCCGCCAGTGGTAGCTCCTCTCTCTAGCTCAGCCACTAGCTTGAATGCCATGGTTCCGCCACAAGACCCTCATCTGGCCTGGTTCATGGAGCAACACAAGGAAATGAAAGCGCAGATCGCTGAACTGACTGCCAAGAAGTCTGCCTTCCGGCCTACAGACCCGGACTCTATTGTTCCTCTGCCCCACAAATTCGTGATGCCTAATCTGGATCTCTTTGATGGGACTGCATGCCCGAAAACCCATTTGGACACATATACCTTGGCGATGAAGGCCAAAGGATGTACCAATCAGCAGTTGGCTGACTATTTCAGTCTATCTTTGAAGTCCAGTGCCTTAAAGTGGTTCTTCCGTTTGAAACCTGAAGCCAGGGCCACATGGGACCAGATTACCAATGCCTTCACAGAGAAATATAAGGCCAACTTGGAATGGGAAACAAATAGGGTTGACCTACAAACAACAGTGCAGCGTCCTGATGAGAATGTTGGGGACTTTTACAAGCGGTGGAATCTGAAACTCAGTGAAATGGCCATCCCTCCTTCCGAAGAGGAACAACTGGACATCTTCCAGTCATGCTTGAAACCACATCTGAGAGCCTCCCTCAGTCACTTCCCATACTCAGACTTACGGGCCATGGTTAACTCTGCAGCTAAGTTTGAAAAGGCCTACAATCAGCAACCGCCTGCTGCACCTGCCGACAGATATCGGGCTCCTCCTGCAAACACTGCCCCTGCTCCTGCTAAAGGCAAAGAGATGATTCACTATGCGGGACAGGAATGTAACAACACGACTCCTTTTACTCCCAGAAAACCAGCCGAGCCCAGACCACGGGTCATGAATCTCGAAAACTTTGGAATGCCTCTGAATGACATCTTTAGGGGACTGGTGAAAGAAGGCTTGCTGCGGCCTTTGGAGAATTTCCAACCCAGGAATCCGAATGCTCCCGTGGATACTACAAAGTATTGTGCTTTTCATCAAGCTCACGGACATTTGACTGATAACTGCTTTACTCTGAAAAAGGCAATCCAGGGGCTAATAGAGCAAGGAAAGTTGGAAGGCCCCGAAGGGCCTAACACAGTCAAAAATCCTCTGCCAAGGAACCATAATCAGGTGAATATGATTGAATGCGGAGAATCTTCGCACGCCCATGAAGATGCTGAGGAAGGTCCCCAAATACCCGTGGCCAACCTCGTCGAGGATCCTGAATTCGGATTCCCCCTCACCCTTGAGGATATCGAACGAATCAATCCATCCTGGTCTCATGTCAGAGACTCCTTGCAAGAATACGAGGCCCGCTATTTCTCGGATAAAAGGAAGGCCAATACTGAAGAGCTGGGGCTGTTCCGCTCAGAACATGAAAGAACCATTTACACAAGATGGTTGGAACAATCAAGAAGAATCGAACAAGAAAGCTTCCGGCGGGCGCCTGTACTGGGGCTTATCAGCAAAGAGGCCGAAGAGCATCTGGAGCTAGTGCACTTCTGCAAATTGGCTCTGGGAGAGCCCGAATATGATCCCGAGAACAGCGAAGAATCGGAAGAGGAGGATTCCTTCTATATCCTACCTGGTGTCAAATACGTGCCACCCCCTCTCACTCTTCCCCCGCAATTTCTGGGAGGAGAAGCTGAGTCACAATTGCCACTTCCGGGAATGGGAACATATGACAATTTCTGCGGCTGCACGCACCCATATTCCCCTAACGGGTTTGACCGGCGTTCCCTCTCCGCCGAAATCCCGGTAGTATGGGAAGAAGATTCCGATGACAGCGACGATGATGATGATGACGAGAGTGAAGAGTCAACTGAGGCCCCCGATCCGGAAACAATCTGGAACAATCATGCCGGAAATGAGCCCATGGGAGCCAGGCACAATGGTTGGTTGTCAACAAGTGACGATGAGGGACCACCGGAAAATGCAAGTCAAATGCCGGTAGGGGTGGACCCCCAAGAACTGCACCTCGTAAGATGCACATGCGGTCAATGTCCGGATACTTCAGAGGATGAGGGACAGCAAAGCCCGCGCCCAGATCCGTACATATCTGAAATTCTAGAACACAACGTCCCTTATAAGAACCTGACTGGTGAATGGAAAGGGTTCATTGAAGCACTGGTCAGGAATGGAGGGTTTCAGCCACCAGAAGATGAAGAATTCGTAAACGTTATCGGATCTTTTTCTTCTTTCCCGAGAACGGATGGCATAACAACCATAAGGGTCACAGCCGGGCCGCTCGAGCGCAGCGAGTGCCTGCAATCACTGAAAAGGGTTATCGATCTGAACGTCTCCCCAGTGGCCTTCATACCTATGAATCCACATGACGCCTTCCTAATTGCTCCAGTGCCCGACAATGGACCCCGGGTGCTCCTTATTTGGACACAGATCTATCGAGCTGCTACATCAAACTCCGAAGGGGAACGTTGCCTATCCTTCACTTGTGGCTGCCCTACTTGCAAGATTGAAAGAAAAAGGATATACGATGAAATGGAGGCTGATAGCCATAACTCTGTGGGCCATCCAAGGGATGAGATCGAAAAGCCCCCGAGTCCCGACAATAACGACTCTTGTTGCATGATAACTATGAGCAAGGCAGGCCATGAGAGTGAATCGGAGGACGCCCTAGCTCTGTGGGCCATCCAAGGGGCAACAGCACAACCCCAAACCCAAAAGCCTGTGACCTGGGAAGCAGTTATAAGGGCCGCCCAGGAAGGAGCCAGTACAGCTCAGTCCCTCACTGTTGCTAGGCTCCGTCAGAACCAGTGGCCAATAGCCAAAAAGGCTCCCCCGTTGACCTTAGCAGCATTGAAGAAATCCAGTCAAGAGACGACTGATGAGGAAGTTAATCTGTTGACCCGATCTGGGCAGATCTTCCAAGGGAATCCCAAGGCAGATAAGAAGGCCACAGATCAAGCACCGAAAGAAGATCGCCGCCCCTATGCTAAGACAGCTGAAACTCCAGATCCCGAAAAAGAGGATCCCGTGCTCACCCAGTTGAAGCAAACACAGGCCAACATTTCCCTCTGGTCTCTACTCACTTCGTCCTATCCCCATAAGCTGAAGCTGGAAGAAAGCCTGGCCCGCACTCTAGTCCCTATTGATGCTACTCCCGATGATGTGGTACAGCTAATTGGAAACATCCACTACGGGAACATAATCACTTTCACAGATCTCGACCTCCCTCAATTTGGGGCTGATCATAACGAGCCTCTCTTCATCACAGTCCAATTGGATGAACGACGCCTCCCTCGGGTCCTGGTTGATAACGGGTCCGGAATGAATATTCTCCCGGCAAAGATCATGAGCCTGCTTGATATCAAGACTACAGACTTGAAGCCTTCCTCCCTCACAGTCAAAGCTTACGACTCAACATCTCGAGCAGTCCTTGGAGTCGCCACTTTAGACCTCTGGTTCGGACAGAAATTGATACCTGTGGAATTCCAGGTTATCGACATCCCGATTACTTTCAATGCCCTGCTGGGAAGACCTTGGCTCCATCAAGTCAAAGGGGTCGCCTCAAGCCTCCACCAGTGTGTGAAATTCGTCTCGAATGGGGATCTGACGACCATTTACGGAGATTTAGTCACTTTAGAGGGCACAGATACGGGCGGAATACCTATTCTGGAAATCAAACATGATGAGGAAGGTCTCATGCTAACAGGCTTCACAGTCGAGCCTCCCAAAGCCCAAGTGTGCAACATAGACCTGACGGTCACTCGGGATAAAATCCCACCGGTCTTGAAAATGATGAGAAAAATGAGCTATCTACCTGGCCTCGGTCTGGGGAAGCGCCAACAAGGAACTTTCAAACTCATCGAGGTGAAAGGACAGAATACTCGCCACGGCCTGGGATATGAGGCCTCCTCAGTGGACACTGCAAAGGGAAAAAGATTTGAAGCTGCCACAGGAAAGGTCCCGGCCGACAACCCTAAATCTCTCCCCTTCAGTCCTAATTTGGCTGACTACTTTGTAAAGGGTCCCACACAACCAGGAAACATCACAGAGCCCACTCCTACGGCAGGATGGCTAAAACTACAGGATAGCCTCAACAAGTTTAGAGGAACCAAGGCTAACCCGGTCCGTAGAATGTTCCTGGACCTACCCAAGATACCTGGGGCTACCACTACCATGAAGAGTGAGTATACCTTCAGAGGCGTGCCTGACCTGGTGGAACAGTTCGAGAAGCTCACAACCACTATTCCTACTGCCCAGGAAGATCCGAAACCTGAATTCGAATTGACAGTGCCAAAAGCTAAGGCCACGGAATTTCCCTCAGATGATTGGGATGGTCTGGTTATGCAGCAATTGTTCGAAGAAGAAGTCCAGGTAGACATGGGCAAACCGGAACCGGAACCGGGCGGAACCGGAGAACCGAACCGGAACCGGAACCGGCAGAACCGGAACCGGCGAGAACCGGAACCGGCTAGAACCGGAACCGGCCGGTTCCCGGTTCAATCTCGGTTCGTGCTTTTTGAAAACCGTGGAACCGCCGGTTTTGGAACCGGAACCGGAACCGGAGAACCGGAACCGGGGAACCGGCGGTTCGGAACCGGGGAACCGGCGGTTTTTTCAGAAAATTCAAAAAAATTCAAAAATTTGCCCTTTTTTTTCACCTTTTCAGTCAAATTTGCCCGTTTTTTTTTGACTTTTTAGACAATTTTCAGTAATTAAAAATAAATAAAAAAATAAAACAATCCTTACCTTTCACCTATAAATACAAATTCACCTCCACCATTTTATTTTCACAAAACTCTCTTAACTCTCTCTTAATCTTTACTCTCTCTTAATTCTCTCTTAAGTTCTTAACTCTCAAGTCTCAAGATCAAAGCCTCAAATCACTCACCAACATTCATATTCCATAATCCATAATTCCATCCTCATTTTCCATATTTTCATCCATTTTCATAGTCATCATCACTCATCACTCATCATACACACCAAATCACCAATACACCATCATGTCTTCTTTCCTTAGAAACTTAACAAAAAAACGGGTAGCAAGAGCAAAAACAACCAACCTTCTTCATCTTCTCGACTACCACCACCACCACCACCACCACCAATTCCAAATGATATTCCCTTTTATGATGGGGGAATGGCGGGGAGAAATGAATGGGAAAATTTAGAAGATGAGGAGGAGGTTCAAGTTGGAGACCAACAATTTCCAATACCGCCTTTCATGTCACAAGAACCACAATATGTAGGAACTCCAAGTGCGAAGAAAGTGATGCACATAACCTACCACCACTTGCACCAAGAGGAAGGGGTCGCGGTCTTCGTGGAGGCGGTCGACAAGGTCAACCGCCTTCTCCTAAAATTCGTGAACCGAAGTCCTCAATTTTTATTCGTCACTTTAGGAAGGAGCTCGGAGTGGACAAACATGGTGAGGAGGTTTGGAAAGTGATATGTAACTATTGTGAAAATGTTTATACTTGGAAGGATGGCAATGGATACGGCACTTATACCAAGCATGTTCGAGTTCATCATCCTACCGAATTTGGCATAGATCCAACTCAAACACAACTCCAAGGAGTTTCGACTTCTTCGATGGGGGCGCCGTAGGTACGTCTTCTTCTTCCACTACATTTCATTATAGTGAACAAAACCATAGAAGAGGTATGGCAAAATTTGTTTGTGTTAAATGTCTTTCCTTTAGTTTTGCCGATGATGAATTCTATGAAGATTTTGCTAAACTCTCTCTTAACCCATTTGCAAAAAGAATACCACGTAGAACTCTCACACGTGATATTGCAAAAATAGTCGGGAATATAAATATGGTTTAATACAAACATTTGCTAATTTATCTCAACAAGTTTCTATTTGTTCGGATATATGGAGTGATAACCGTTGTGAACATTTTTATATGGGAGTAACTTGTCATTGGATCGACAATTCTTGGACCATTCAAAAGAGATTGATTGCATATAGAGATTTTGATGATGAGCATACCGCACACAATATTGCACTTAAACTACAAAGTATTTTACAAGAATATAATTTAGTTACTAAAATTTTTTCAATGTCTTTTGATAATGCTAGCTCTAATATTGCAAGTTTACCGGAACTAATTGGTATTTGTAAACCGGTATTAGGTGGAAAATTTTTTTCATATTAGATGTTTTTGTCATATTTTAAATTTATGTGTGCAAGATGGTCTATACGCTTTACAAGATTCAATTATTCCTATTAAACGAGGTATACAGTTTATTATGAGAAAAAGTTTCAATCAAAGAAAATGGAGAGACTATTGCAAGGCAAATGATATCCGTCCCAAAAAATTTTCAATGGATGTTACAACTAGGTGGAATTCTACCTATAAACTTTTAGCGGATTCTTTTCTTTATAAGGAACAAATTTGCTTGTTTTTGTCTTCCGTTGGTTACAAATACCCCCTATTTCCTCATCAATGGAATGCTTGTGGAAGCATGATCAAATTGTTGAAAAATTTCAAGGATGCCACTGTCATGTTATCCGGTACGTATTATCCTACTTCTAACTTAGTTGTTGATCATAGTACTATTATTTCGGGTACATTTTGTGAATTTAAAGATGATCCCATAATTGGTCCAGCCATTGTTAGCATGAAGGAAAAATGGTTGAAATATTTTGAGACAATTCCAAGTATTTTTTAATTGCAAAAATTTTAGATCCAAGGGTTAGAATGGATGGTTTGGAACAACTTCTTACATATTACTATCAAAATTTGTTTGATGCAAATGATCCCCGTTTTCCAAATATTGATCAAATATTGTCCGATGCGAAAAATGAATTTTTAAATGTTTTTAAAGAGTACAACTCAATTTATGGTGGTGCTAGTACAAGTGAGGCTCCTCCTCGTCAAACTAGCGAAACGGACAACTCTTTTTTGACTTCTTTTTATGGAAATAGAAAGCGCTCTAGAGGAAGCGGTTCTAATGCGGAATTTGAAAAATATTTGAACACGGAATTTGAATATGATGATGAGGTTGAATTTTGCATTTTACATTGGTGGGCCAAGAGGGCGAGTTCTTATCCTATTGTTTCTAGGATAGCAAGAGAAATATTTGCTTCTCCCGCATCAACGGTTTCGGTTGAGCACGCTTTTAGCATTGGTGGAAATATTGCGGATCCGCAACGTGCAAATTTAACTGTTGAAAATTTAGAAAATCAAAATTTGTTGAATGATTGGGTCAAAGCGGAGAAAAGAGATCAAGAGCCAAAGTTTTCCTCATCCGATGAAGATTTCTTTGATTCAACATCGGGAAGTGACGAGAACAATGACACAATCCCAATGGCCCAAATGTAAGTTGATGTAATTTATATAGTTTAATTTGTATAATTTAATTTGTTGCTTTGTTTTATTTTATATATTAGGTTTTTTTTGTTTAGATTAGATTGTTATAATTTAGATAAATATTGTAAAATACTAAGAACGAGGTTAAGGCTCCTTATGTCCTCCCTTACTTATAAAAGGGCAAGGTTGGTTGTCCCCCTCATTGTAACATTTTAACAATTATTAATAAAATTTAAGGGTACCGTCCCTTTTTCTTTTATAAAATATGTTAAAATAATTTGTTTATTATTCATCTTCATCCAAATTTGTTAGAATCTTAACAGTTTTGATGGCTTAAAAGAGAAGAAAAGGAAAAGGAAGTGACCAAAGTGCACTGACCAAACTTTGGGGTTGCTGGAATTTGGCATGGGCGGTCGCCCACATCTCTATTGGGCGGTCGCCCATGTGTGCAGAGAGTTAAACATTGCTTGAATTTGGATATGGGCGGTCGCCCACCTCTCATGGGCGGTCGCCCACTTGGACAGTTTTCAAAAAAAAAAAAAAGGCCAAAAAAGAAACCGGGAAACCGTGGAACCGGAACCGGAACCGACATCAAGGAACCGGAACCGGGAACCGGATTTAGGTGGTTCCGTCCCGGTTCCTCCCTACCCCGGAACCGGAACCGGCGGTTCGGAACCGGAACCGGAACCGGGAACCGGATGCCCATGTCTAAGTCCAGGTGCCAGACCTGATTGATCTCGGCTCGGTCCAAGAGATGATAGCAGCAATTGAGAAAGGAAAACAAAAACAGCACAGTTCCCGAGTCATGAGGCCACCAACAGCAAAGCCGCTAAAAAATTGGGAAAACCTCTCAGGCCCGTCCGCGACCAAAAAGGAAATGATCACCAAGATTGGATTGGTCCCCCGTCCCTTTGTGTCAATCTAGGACAAGTCCTCCCAGTCTCTCTTTGTTAAGATCGAGTCTCTAGGGTCGTCCGACGGCCTTACGCCTGAAGACTACGAGTCTGTAGCAAGCACTGTATTCCTTTTCGTTTTCAATGAAATGACGAACCTTTCTGAGTATCCCTCGATTGCCACTTTAACTAATGATGAATTAATTAATAAAAAAAATTTTAATAATAATTCATTAGATGAAAAACGAACACATTAAACGAAAAAATCAAACAACAAAAAAATCTTTAAGCGGGTTGTCCGGAAGAGGAAAATCGAGCCCAGTGCGAAGAGATTTTGACGAGTGTGAATTTGGGAACTGCGGAAGAGCCTAAAGAGACGCAGATTGGTGATTTCTTCGAAGGAATCGGAAAGGATGCTCTGCAAAGTCCTACAAAATCCTCAATTCAAAGAAAGTTGCCCCCTTTCATCAAAGAGAACATCATGTGCAGATATGGGTTGCCAGCCGAAATCATTTCAGATAATGGATCCCACTTCGAAGGGGAATGTGAAAAACTGCTGGCGGAATTCCGAATAACCCGTCACAAGTCATCTCCCTACAGGCCCCAAACCAACGGAGCCGTCGAGGCAGCAAACAAGACTCTGGAAAATATCATCCGGAAAATGGCTGTCCAAGGCAGAGATTGGCCCGAGAAGTTACACCTATCACTCTGGGGCTACAGAACATCAGTCAGAACGGCAACTGGGGAAACACCTTTTGCCCTCACATACGGAATGGAAGTCGTACTCCCAATCGAGCTGGAAATACCCTCACTCCGCGTACTGCTGGAAAGCCAGATCAACGAGGTCGAATGGCTCCAGAGTCGCCATGATGAATTGGCCCTGCTAGATGAACGCCGATTGAAAGCAATGGAACACATTCGGGCCTACCAGGGAAGAATGGCCAGAGCCTTCGACAAGAAAGTAAAGCATCGGGAGATCCGACAAGGTGATCTCGTTTTGAAAGAAAAGCCCCCAGTCCGTATCAACCCCCTCGGCAAATGGGAGCCTGTATGGGTCGGGCCTTATGTCGTCCAGAAGATCTTCTCCGGAGGAGCCATGCAACTTGCAGACCTCGACGGAAATCCCTTTGTACACCCAGTGAATGGTGACAAGCTGCGCAGATACTACGCGTAAAAAAAAAAACAAAAAAAAAGGAGTGCTAAAAGAGTAATACCCAACTAGGTTGAAAAACCCAAGAAGGGCGGCCTAGGTAAAAAACAGGGTTGCACCAAAAAAAAAAACAAAAAAAAAAAAACAAAAAAAACAAAAAAAAAAAAAAAAAAAAAAAAAACAAAAAAAACAAAAAAAAAAAAAAAAAAAAAAAAATCGGGTTGAACTACGAAGACCCTGAGCTCCTCAAAATGAGGGGAACGTAGGCGGCGGAAACGGTTCGGTCTAAAACACAAATAAAAGCCATACTTTGGCATCAATACAATTGATCGAGACCATGAAAGCGTCTCGAAAAACTCTAAAGCAATTCAAATATTCATTACAAATTAAAAGCTCTTTGATGAGTCTAAGCCCGATTCATTCCTACAACCGGCAACCTCGCTAAAAGAAACTAAGATACATAATCAAACTAATGTGTCTCCATGACAAGAAAGGGATACTCGGAAACCTCGTAGTCACTCCAAGCCACTCGTGCTTGGCCTCTCCCTCTTCTTTCCCCTTCGAGTCTTTTTCTTGAACCGGAAAAATGTCGGTACTCCTCCTACCAAGCTCTGGCATAGGAACAGGATCTATCAAACCAGCCTCTGTCAAGGCCTTAGTAGCCCTAGCGTCATCTCTCATCTCCTGTAGCCTAGCTGGTAGCATGGGAGCCCTCCTCTCCTGTCTCTTGACGTAAGCCTCATAGTCGGTCACAGCGTCTCCGCTCCTATCATGAGGATTGGCCCTCGCCTCGGCCCTCCTCCTCTCAGAAGCTTGATCGGGCCAGTCCTCCGCACCCACAATGGCCTCACGCCGTCTCAAAATAGCCACCGGGTCTCTCCCGAGATGCCTCTCATACCAATCCAGGTACCAAGTGGTCAAGAACACCGGTCTCGGACGCCTGAGAATAACCCGAGGAGGAAAGGCATCATACCTCCATGCTCGGGAAAGAAATGGAAACACTGAGGGATCATCCATAGAAACAGGAGCCACCACCCTGGTGGCTATATCATCAAAATCCCCCAAAGGAACCTGCTCCAGGCCAAACTGTCTCAGAACTAAAGCCGGAATATAGAAGCTAGATTGAGAAAGCCCCGGAAGCATGACCACGGGAGACCCATCCTGAAGCACTCTGCGAGTCTCCACCCGCCAATGAGGCACCGACCATCTGATATCTTCAGTTTGACGACCCGCCATCCAACGCTCCCACGAGCCCTGATCATCAAAATCTACATCAACACCTCTCCCCGGCAAAAGTCCAAGGCCCGATCATATCGAGGTTTCCCGAAGAACCCCAAACGCTCCATCGGCCACGGGGTCAAGAGAAACGGGCTGCCCCGCGCATATACCGTCTTCCGTAGCTTGACATATCGAGAGCATGAAAAGTCTCCCCCAGAATCAAAGGAACGACATCTACGCCTGGGCGACAGTGAACGACAACATCTAGCAGAGATCGATGACAGATCCCGAAGGAATAGACCATGAACAGGGTGCCAAACATACAAAGTGCAAAGGCATCCCAATAGGCATCATCCACCAAGCCTAGGCCCCTAAATCTGTCGGGAAGACCGGAAATATCGAAATGATCGGGACCACGGATCATGCCTTGCGCTTCCTCAGGGAAAGATGAAGGAGGACGCACAATCTGTCAACAAAAGAAGCCCCTCCGGGCAAAGGAACCGCTATCTCTTTCACCTCCGGACCTCCAAGCAAGGCCCGAAATTCTTCCACAGTCGGAACAATCTCGTTGAAGGAAAGGCAAAAGACATGCCTTCTAGTGTCCCAAAATAAGGAAGAAGCCCTCAAAAGCTCATAGTCCGGAATCAATTCCTTGAGAGACCATAAGCACTTCACCTTGTACCTTTCTTCAAAGAAGGACCTCCTCTCATGCATAATCTCCCGGGACCAATCCTTGAACTTGTTGAAGAATGACATTTGGGATTCTTGGGACAATTTTGATGGAGCTTTTCTAAGGTTTTTCATGGTTTTTCTCTCTTTCTCCCCGAAAATGGCTGTTTGGACTGGAGGTTGAAGAGGATATTTGAATTTGAAATAAAGAGAGACCAGATCTGAAGCAAAATTAAAGGACAATGTCAGATGCAGTCCCCATCCGCGCAGACATGATTGCTTTCCACTGTAAAATCTGCAATGATCCAAGCTGCTACACCAAAAGAGGAATATTCCGTCCCGGTTGCTCGAAACCTGTGCAAAAACCTCCCCAAACCAGTCCATATACCAAATACTAACACCCTTGCCAAAAAAAACCAAGGCTCATGCAACACTGCATTCATACTGCATTGCATTCATAAAATAAAATCCTAAATTATTACATTCCAAAAAAAAGTGTGCATAAAAAAAAAAAAAAACAAACAAACATCAATAAAATCCTAAATTATTACATCCAAAAAAAAAAAATGTGCATAAGCTGTACAAATCTCAATCTCAATCTCAAATCTCAAAAAAAAAAAAAATAAAAATAAAAATAAAAAATCAATCGGAGTCTCTAGCGCCCGATGTCCGCCCGGCCCCTCTTGCGACTCGGGCCCGCCTCCTCGGGAGCCCCGAAAATCTCGGGCTCGGAATCATCCTCGTCTCCAGAAAGAGGCTCGTCAGGACCAACCGGCACGCTCTGATAGGGCAAGCCGAGATCTGCGAAAAAATCGTATCCGAAGGTGAAGGCGTCGGACTCCTGAACGTACGAAGACGACCCGCCATGCTGCCATACGTGTCCCTGCCCGTGTGGATCCCCGAGAATGACGTGATCCGAAGGCAGCACCGCGCGGGGATCAAGGAGAGGAGACAGAGGAGTCTCTGAAGAAGTCTATGAGCGAATAGGGGAAGCCTCCCGTCTGACAGGCGCCGGCCGTGGTCGCCTTGCTCTAGCCTCGAGGAGCCCCGCAGCGACCATCCTCCACGATGAATCTCTTAGCTCCGATCACTTGCTTCGTCGGCTTCTCGACGACCACCTCCGAAACCGCACAAAGCAAAAGCGTCAAAAGGAAGTGATGCTAAAGATGATGAAACAAAAGAAAGAAAGGAAGAGACGAAGCGTAAAAAGCCATACCTTCATACCGGACGAGGCGGAAAGCTCGTGGAAGCCGCTCGAGTGAGGGATCTTCACCCTCAATCGGACCCCATCCTGGATATATGAAAAATCCGTCCGAGGGTACCGCGGGATCCCAAGCCCTCTCTATCCGTAACTGAGGCATTCTTAGCCTCCTCAAACAAATACGTGGTACGGCTCGGTCGCCACAAATGCCGAGAAGTCTTTGGCCGGCTCGGTAGTCATCCCAGTCACGCATCTGTCACTCGGGTGCATCATATCGGCGGGAGGCTCCACCGGTGTCCTCAAAGGCGAGTTCACGCCATGCCGACGCGTCACCCTCTCTCCCGGATAATAGACGTCGCAGTCGGACCTCTCGAGAATCCTCCGCCGCACGGTCAAATCTCGGCGCCCTTCGGTGCGCCACCTCGAAGCGATCCCGTGGGAAGAATATCATCCCCTCATCTGTCTCGGCCTCCGTCAAAGGAAGGCAATCCGCGTACACGAGAGTCGTACGCCCCCTGGAGCTTATCTTCTCCCGGGCATGCTTGGACCAAGACCGCATAGCCGGATACGCCCCGACGTACTCCGCCGGCTGTCGCCACATCGTGACGCGGAAAAACTCCAACGCCCATACCTGCGAAAGGTAAAAATCCAATCAATCCAGTGCAAAAGAAAAGTGCGTGCTCAAAAAAAAAAAAGGGAGGGAAAGCAAAAAGAGAGCTTATACCTCCAGGGCAAACTCAAAGCGAGACAAGGAGCTCACAGCCTTCCGGCTGTACCTATCGAGAGCAAAGTAAAGCTCTGCCAGCCCGGCCTCTCCCCATGAGACATCTCCGGCCGTCTCCATGTCCTCCAAGGACCTCAGCAAGGCAAAGACTGCCGTCCCCTCAGCATGCCCAAAGAGGGTGCTCGAAAAAGCAAACCACAAGAAGGCCACGGCAATCGATCGGCGCCTATCCTCTCCTCCCCAAACTCGCATAGCTCACAATGGTCTCCACGATCTTACCGTAGACCACGGCATACTCCATCCCCATCCCCTTTTTGGGAATAGGGAAAATCCCGAGAAGAGCACAGTAGATCCGCATCGCTGTAGCCATCCCGCCACTCAATGCTGCGTCCATTAAAGGACAGGCCCGTGATCGCAGCGTAATCGGAGGGCGTAACCGTAGCCTCGCCCCAGAAGAAGTGAAAGGTGTGGGTCGCGCCAGAGCAAACATCAAGCCCTTGATCTTAGGGAACTTGACCAGTCCCCTCAAGCACTCGACGAACTCCCAAAGCCCCGTCTCAACAACAATCTGTCTCGGACTCGGCAAAGCTCCTTGGCCCGCATCCGGAAGCCGATCCCACAGGTCAACAACGGACTCCACTGATCCTCGAGTCTTCATTTTGTTCAGCTGCTCCGTCACAAAACGGTTTCCGCCCTGCAAAAAAAAAAAAGAGAGAGAAAGTGTCAAAAAAAAATTGCATTTGCATTTGCACAAAAAAAAAAAAGAGCATACACATGCATTAAAAAAAAAAAGAGAAAATTTCGGCAGCATAACGGCATGCAATAGACATAGCCCCATTTTTCTCACAGAAAAGACAGTTTTCAGCAAATCCCATTCAACAATTTTCAATAAAAATGCATATAACGAGATCTCGTATCTTTCTCGGGAATCATCCCCGGCAGTCAAACGTAAGACCGACCTCCCCGAGAAAGATAACGGATCCCGTATCTTTCATCAAAATCATTCCCGGCAGTAAAACGTAAGACCGAGTGCCCCGAGAAAGATAACGGATCCCGTATCTTTCATCAAAATCATTCCCGGCAGTCAAACGTAAGACCGATCTCCCCGAGAAAGATAACGGATCCCGTATCTTTCATCAAAATCATTCCCGGCAGTCAAACGTAAGTCCAATCTCCCTGAGAAAGATAACGAGATCCCGTATCTTTCATCAAAATCCTTCCCGGTAGTCAAACGTAAGACCGAGTGCCCCGAGAAAGATAACGGAATCCCGTATCTTTCATCAAAATTACCCCCGGCAGTCAAACGTAAGACCGATTTCCTCGAGAAAGATAACGAGATCTCGTATCTTTCATCAAAACCATCCCCGGCAGTCAAACGTAAGACCGACCTCCCCGAGAAAGATAACGAGATCCCGTATCTTTCATCAAAATCTTCCAACGGCAGTCAAACGTAAGACCGATTTCCTCGAGAAAGATAACGAGATCTCGTATCTTTCATCAAAATCACCTCCGGCAGTCAAACGTAAGACCGATCTCCCCGAGAAAGATAACGGATCCCGTATCTTTCATCAAAATCATTCCCGGCAGTAAAACGTAAGACCGAGTGCCCCGAGAAAGATAACGAGATCTCGTATCTTTCATCAAAATCATTCCCGGCAGTAAAATGTAAGACCGAGTGCCCCGAGAAAGATAACGAAATCTCGTATCTTTCATCAAAATCCTTTCCGGCAGTCAAACGTAAGACCGATCTCCCTGAGAAAGATAACGAGATCTCGTATCTTTCATCAAAATCATTCCCCGGCAGTCAAACTTAAGACCGAGTGCCCCGAGAAAGATAACGGAATCCCGTATCTTTCATCAAAATTACCCCCGGCAGTAAAACGTAAGACCGAGTGCCCCGAGAAAGATAACGGATCCCGTATCTTTCATCAAAATCATTCCCGGCAGTCAAACGTAAGACCGATCTCCCCGAGAAAGATAACGGATCCCGTATCTTTCATCAAAATCATTCCCGGCAGTAAAACGTAAGACCGAGTGCCCTGAGAAAGATAACGAGATCTCGTATCTTTCATCAAAATCCTTCCCGGCAGTCAAACGTAAGACCGAGTGCCCCGAGAAAGATAACGGATCCCGTATCTTTCATCAAAATCCTTCCCGGCAGTCAAACGTAAGTCCGATCTCCCTGAGAAAGATAACGAGATCCCGTATCTTTCATCAAAATCCTTCCCGACAGTCAAACGTAAGACCGAGTGCCCCGAGAAAGATAACGAAATCCCGTATCTTTCATCAAAATCCTCCGGCAGTAAAACGTAAGACCGAGTGCCCCGAGAAAGATAACCAAATCCCGTATCTTTCATCAAAATCATTCCCGGCAGTCAAACGTAAGACCGAGTGCCCCGAGAAAGATAACGAAATCTCGTATCTTTCATCAAAATCTTCCCCGGCAGTAAAACGTAAGACCGAGTGCCCCGAGAAAGATAACGAAATCTCGTATCTTTCATCAAAATCCTTCCCGGCAGTCAAACGTAAGACCGAGTGCCCCGAGAAAGATAACGAAATCTCGTATCTTTCATCAAAATCTTCCCCGGCAGTCAAACGTAAGACCGAGTGCCCCGAGAAAGATAACGGATCCCGTATCTTTCATCAAAATCCTTCCCGGCAGTCAAACGTAAGTCCGATCTCCCTGAGAAAGATAACGAGATCCCGTATCTTTCATCAAAATCCTTCTCGGCAGTCAAACGTAAGACCGAGTGCCCCGAGAAAGATAACGAAATCCCGTATCTTTCATCAAAATCCTCCGGCGGTAAAACGTAAGACCGATCTCCCCGAGAAAGATAACGAGATCTCGTATCTTTCATCAAAATCCTTCCCGGCAGTAAAACGTAAGACCGAGTGCCCCGAGAAAGATAACCAAATCCCGTATCTTTCATCAAAATCATTCCCGGCAGTCAAACGTAAGACCGATTTCCTAGACAAATACGTCTGATTTTCCCCAGCAAAGGCTAACGAAATCCCCAGCAAAGATAACGGAATCCCAAAAGCCAACGAAATCTCGAGTAAGACTCGAACTACGAAAGGGCTTGATTCCCACTAGGGATACGTAGGTAGCCTATCATTAGGTCCAGCCCCTCGACCAAAACGGTCACCCTCTCCTTCGGCAGCAGACGAAGTCCACCGAAAGGCCATTTCAAATTAAGGTCCGAGGCGCCTAAAAAGCCATCATCATCAAGGTTCGAGGCACCTAAAACGCCATCTCCAAGGTTCGAGGCACCTAAAACGCCATCTCCAAGGTCCGAGGCACCTAAAAAGCCATCATCATCAAGGTTCGAGGCACCTAAAACGCCATCTTCAAGGTTCGAGGCACCTAAAACGCCATCTCCAAGGTTCGAGGCACCTAAAACGCCATCATCAAGGTCCGAGGCACCTAAAACGCCATCTTCAAGGTTCGAGGCACCTAAAACGCCATCTCCAAGGTTCGAGGCACCTAAAACGCCATCATCAAGGTCCGAGGCACCTAAAAAGCCATCTTCAAGGTTCGAGGCACCTAAAACGCCATCTCCAAGGTTCGAGGCACCTAAAAACGCCATCTTCAAGGTTCGAGGCACCTAAGACGCTATCACTAGAAAGCGATAAATCGCAATCATCCCCAGCAGAGACCGAAAATGGTCATCCCTATCCCCAGCAGAGCGGATACCCATCAGACCGAAAATGGTCATCTCTTATCCCCAGCAGAGTTTCTTTCCAGCAAACGACTGTAGAACTCGCTCATCAGGTTCGAGGCACCTAAAATGCCATCATCTCCAGGGTCAAAGACCCGAACTACGACTGGCTTGATTCCCATTCGGGATACGTAGGTAGCCTATCGCTAGGTTCAGCCACCCGATCACTCGATCATCCCGCCAAATATGGAGCCTTACTCTTATCGACGACCCCGCTTCCTTCGAAAGCGCCGTCGCCGAGGGGCTACTGTAAGTGCTCCAATTTGAGCTTGTTAGAATTTTCGTTAGAAAATTAACGAAAGTTATAACATTTCTAACAATTCCTAACTATCCTAACATTTCTAACAAAGTAAGGGTAAAATGGGCATTGTTATTTAAGGTTAAACCTTAAAAAGAATCTTAAAAAGAAAAACAAAAGAAGAAAATCATAAATAGAAATGCTGGAAACATAAACTGGCTGTTTAATTTGAATTTCAAAAAAGAAATATTCCTCTTGTCCAAAGCTGGAGCTGCATTTAATGAACAGTGCACGCCAAGCAACCCTATCCGCGCGGACATGTATGTAAAATTCAGAGGGCTATAAATTGAGCCCTCCAGTCACAAAAATAAGGAGCCACAACACCAATTGCACCGAACCTCTGGCGAAATATAGAGAGAAAACAGTGAGAATTCTTCAAGAATTGTCACCATTTTCTCTCCAATCTTTCCCAACTCACACTCATCCACTCACTCTCATACTTAAGCCTTAAACACTCATACACTCAAGCCAAAAACTCAAGAACACAAGGAAGATTGGTAAACCCTCCTTCTCCTTACCCTAAACTCCAACCATGCATGCATTTGCAAACTACAAAATGTAGTTCTCTCATCTTCTTGCTCTAGATCTAAGAAGATCACCATGGAAGACCATCTCCATGGATGATCTTCTACAAAGATCAACATTATTTTCAAGTTCTCTTACTTTCTTGCAAAGAAAACTCATTTTCAAAACCCTAAAAACCATTTTCAAGCATCAAATCTCATTTTCAAAGGATAAAAATCCCCTTCCCAAGCAAATGAAATGCTTAGTCCTAATGTACCCCAAGGATGGTTTGGTATAGTTGATTCACCACTAAAATGTCTAGTGATCACTAACCAAAACCTAGGGAAATGGGGACAAGCATGGATGCAAAACCCCCCTTAAAATCATATTTTCTTTCTTGAGAAGTTGCTGTCCAGTAGCAATTTTCTCAGACCTCAGTCCATGGTCTAATTTTTTGGACACAGATGAACTTGGAATTTGGTGTTTACTACAAAATACTTTTTGTAGCCAACATCCAGATCTTTCCATACATATTTTTACTTTATTTTTTGGGCGAGTAAAACTCCTCTTTTCAAATTTTCTTTCAGAGGCTAGTTCATCAGCTTCTGGGAATCCAGATCTCATATCTGAGGTTTCCAGAAGGTTTTGACCCCTCAAATCTTCTCCAAAATGGAAAATTCCTTCGCACAAATCTTATTTAAGGTGTCTGGAACAACTTTCATTCTCTGAGTTTATCCAGATTATGAAGTTTTAAGACCCTTGAATCCATTTCAAAATCAAAGGTCCACTGCCTTTTTCATTCTGGCAGAAATGGCTCTCAACTTCAAAAGGTCTTTTGAGTACCAAATCTCAATCCAAAAATCTTCCAAAAATTCATGGGATCAGTTTAAAGTCTTGAAAAGATATCCCAATTTTTACTTTTCTGAGTTTCAAATTATTTTGGCCAAAACACACACACACACACACACAAATGATTTTCAGCTTGGAAGACTCGTTTTACGAGGCATTCCGGGTGCACACTAACGTCCTTCCCGGCGTGTAACATGACCTCCGAACCTAAATCTCTGATCTCGGGCTTTTTTCAAAGTTTTGGCCCTCAAAATTAAAATGGCATGGCGACTCCGTTTCGTTGATTTTTTCAAACAAAAATGGGAAAATTTTCGGATACACATTCATCACACCATCTTGCGTATTAAATCAACCTTATTTGCAACAGATGGAGTTTCAAATCTCTCAGTAAGATAATCCAACAGCTCCTTGGTGGTTGTCGCCTTCTTGGTAGTCTTTGCAATCCACTTTGACAAAGTAGATCTGACCACCCCTAGGGCTTTCCGATCCATGAGTTCCCATTCTTCCTGATCTTCTTCTTCCGGTTTGACACCCTTCAGAGGCTTATAGAGATCCTTGTTGTACAAAAGATCCTCAATCTGCATCCTCCAATATCCGTAGTCAGACCCATCGAATTTCTCAACCGCCTGTTTGTTTTTGCCCATTCTTGATTGCTTGACAACACCCTTGATCTTGAAACCAAGAGCTCTGATACCAGTTGTTGTGAATATAGCCCTCCACTACCAAGCAAACCTACAAGAACGATTAGAGCACACAAACAAAATACAAGAAATAAAGCACAAAGAAGAACACCGGAATTGTTTACCCAGTTCACCAATATGTTTGGCTACGTCTGGGAGCACTACCAAGCCAGGATCTTGCACTATAATAGTTGTATATTGTTACAGTGAGTCTTGGGGGCGGAACATAGCTTAAATATATGTAAAGGAACAAAACCTAACCCTAGATGGACAAGGGAAGCCCGAAAATTGCCTAGAAAATAGGCCCAGAAAATTCCACCCCGACACATGGGCGGTCGCCCAACTGCCCATGGGCGGTCGCCCATAGTGAATTTCCTCCGAGCCAAAACCTTCTGTACAGGTGAGCGGTCGCCCTTCACCATATGTGCGGTCGCCCAGAAGATGAATAACCATTCGATGACCCACTGATCAACTGGGCGGTCGCCCACCATCACCTGGGCGGTCGCCCTTGACGACAGAAACTCCGACGATTTTCTCCCATTTACTCCGAAGTCTAACCCGATTGGTCCTCTATCCCAACAATCTCCCACCTAGAGATCAACCACACATATAAGCCCCGTATCCGTTTTTCAACTCACCCTTGGTGTTCTCCTAGTGCTCACCTCGATCATGGTAGTTCCATCCTCCTCTCCTATTCTCCACGCCCAATTGAAGCTTCGCACAGCTTCAACTTCTCAAGGTTTGCAACCTTTGTCAACATGTCAGCTGGGTTCTCCGATCCCAATATCTTCTCTAGCCTTAAGATCTTCATCTCCAAGAGATGCCTGATGTAGTGAAACCTCATTTCAATGTGCTTCGTCCTCGAATGAAATGCCGGATTCCTAGCCAAATGTATTGCACTCTGACTATCACTGTAGAGAACGTTACCACTTCGCGTCTTCCCAAGTTCACCCAAGAAGTTCTGCAACCATACCATATCTTTACTCGCCTCTGTCACTGCTACATATTCTGCTTCTGCAGTCGACTGAGCCACGATCTTCTGCAACTTAGAAGCCCAGGAGATTGTCGTACCACCCAATATGAACACATAACCCGTAGTACTTCTCCTCTTGTCAAGATCGCTTGATGCCAAGTCCGCATCAACATAACCCGCTAACACAACCTCCTTGCTTGAGAAACATAAAGCCTTACCAGCAGTACCCTTCAAGTAACGCAGGATCCATTTAACCGCTTCCCAATGTTGCTTTCCTGGATTGCCCATAAACCGGCTAACTACTCCCACCGCATGTGCAATGTCCGGCCTTGTACACACCATTGCATACATGAGACTCCCCACTGCTGAAGCATATGGAGTTCTCTCCATCTTGTCACGCTCCTCCTTTCCCATAGGCGAGTCTTTCTCGGATAGCTTGAAGTGCAAACCCAATGGTGTCCCTGTTGGCTTCGCCTCTTCCATACAAAATCTTGCCAAGACTTTCTCAACGTATCCTGCTTGTGAAAGAATCAACTTACCCGACTCCCTATCCCGGTCAATCCGCATGCCCAAGATTTTTCTGGCCTCTCCCAAATCCTTCATCTCGAACCGTTCTGACAATTGGGCCTTCAATCTGTTTACCTCTCTACTGCTAGAGCCCGCTATTAGCATGTCATCCACATATAATAGCAAGATTATGTACCCATTGTCCGTGTTCTTGAAGTAGCAACAATGATCCGCCTCACATCTGATAAAATCAATGTCATGCATGAACCCATCAAACATTCTGTACCACTGCCTACGAGCTTGTTTAAGGCCATACAAGCTCTTAGTCAATCTGCAAACTAGCTCCTCGCTACCTTTAGACAAGTAACCCTCTGGCTGTACCATGTAAATTTCTTCCTCCAAGTCCCCATGAAGAAAGGCCGTCTTTACATCCATCTGTTCAAGCAACAAGTTATCTGCCACTACTATCCCCATAACCATTCTGATAGTGGTCATCTTCACAACCGGAGTGAATACCTCGGTGTAGTCAATACCATACTTTTGCTGAAACCCTTTTACAACCAATCTTGCCTTGTAACGCTTACTGCCGTCTGCTTCCTCCTTGATCCTGTAAACCCACTTGTTATGCAGTGCCTTCTTCCCCTTAGGTAGTTCAGTCAACTCCCAAGTTTTATTGGCCTTCAATGAGTCCATCTCATCATCCATCGCAGCTTTACACTTATTACAAAGTGCACTACGAATAGCCTCCGCATAACACTCCGGTTCCCCATTATCTGTCAACAGCAAATAATAATTGGAAGGAATATACCTGTCAGGCGATTCACGCAATCTGCTGAATCTACGGAGCGGAATATCCGGTTCTGGAGTATGTGGTTCATCTTCAATGACCTCATGACCATGGTCTACATGAACTGTTCTGCTCCCACCCGAGTTTGGAATATCCACTTCTACAACCTCCGGTTTCGAACTAGTGTCATCAGATGCCCCCTTTCTGTCCTTGTACAATACCTGTTCATTGAATACCACATCTCGACTACGAATAATTTTATGGTTTTGGTCATCCCAAAACTTATACCCGAAGTCATCCCCGCCATACCCAATAAACGTACATTTAACAGATTTAGCATCCAACTTAGTTCTATCAGCAGAGTCTATATGAACATATGAAACGCAGCCAAATATGCGAAGAAAGGACAGATTTACCTGCTTGCCACTCCAAGCTTTCTCTGGAATTCCATTCCTCAATGGTACCGATGGTCCCCTATTGATCAAAAAAGCCGCCGTGTCAACTGCATATGCCCAGAACGTCTTCGGAAGTCCACACTTCAATCTCATACTTCTAGCCCGCTCGTTCAATATTTTGTTCATCCTCTCTGCAACCCCATTGAGTTGTGGTGTGCGTTTTGGTGTCTTCTCCATACGAATACCATTTGCAGCACAATATTCCCTAAACTCACCAAGCTCATACTCCCCACCATTATCTGATCTCAAGCACTTAAGCTTAAGTCCCATCTGATTCTCCACCAAGGTCCTCCACTTCTTGAACACCTCGAAAGCTTCATCTTTCCCCTTCAAGAAATAAACCCAGACCTTCCTTGTAGAATCATCAATAAAAGTCATGTAATATGACGCACCACCAAGAGAAGTTACCGGAGATGGTCCCCACAAATCAGTGTGAACAAGTTCTAACTTTGCTTCCCTCAAACCCCTACCTGTCCTCGAGAAATTATTTCTCCCCTGTTTGCCAAACATACAATCTTCACAGTTCCCAAGTTGACTGTCTTCAAACCCAGTAGTAGTCCCTTTGAACAAAGTACCTTCATCCCCGTCTCACTCATGTGACCCAATCGACAGTTCCACAAATCCGTATCACCCTTGGCTGCCGCCACCGCGATACTATCCTTGGTGTTATTCGCCAAATTCAAAGTCCCCTCCTTATTACCCCGAGCGATCTCGCAATCCTCCTTGGTAATAACCCAGTTTCTGCAGCCGAATGTTACCTTGTAACCTTCTTCGTCCAACTGCCCAACTGATAATAGGTTCTTTTTCAAACCCGGAATGTGTCTGACCCCGTTCAGATGTAAGACCTTCCCGTCTGATGCTCCTATTCTGACATCCCTCTTCCCCTTGATTTCCAAAGGCTCGCCATCCGCCAGATAGACCTTACCGAAATCACCGGAAGTGTAATTCTCCATCTCTTCTTTATGCCCGCAAGAGTGGAATGATGCCCCCGAATCCAGCACCCATGATTCTAGTGCACTACTAACACTCAGAACCAGTACATCGTCACCTTCGACTGTCACATTCACCGAATTGCCCCCACGATTGGGACAATCCCTCTTGTAGTGTCCCAACTCCTTACAATGATAGCACTGAACTGATCCCTTTGCGACCTTTGGTTTATCTTTGATCTGCACAGCTTTGCCCTTACCACTCACCACGTTCTCCCTAGATTCGGTTCTCCCTTGTTTACTAGTACCCGGCTTCCCCTTGCTAGTAGTAGCTAAAGCCGATCCCGATGTTGTGAATATAGCCCTCCACAGCCCAAGCAAACCACAAGAATAATAATTGCACACAAAACCAAGCACAAGAAATTAGAAAACACAGAAAAAACACAAGAAATTGTTAACCCAGTTAACCAATTTAATTGGCTACGTCTGGGGGAACTACCAAGCCATGATCTTGCACTATGTATGTAGAATTTTGTGTTACAATGAGAGAGGGGGCGGAACTTTACTTATATATGACTTAGGGAATAAACCAAAACCTAAACAAACAAGGAATCCTGAACTGCTGAAAATCTGGCCCAGCGCGGCCGCTCTTGTGCCAAGCGCGGTCGCGCTACTATCCAGCAACTCCAACGCCCAGCCTCGGCCATTCAGCGAGGACGCCCTCCCTTTCAGCGCGGTCGCCCTCGAAGAAATTCCCCCGAGCATGAGTCACGGTACAAGAGCGTGGTCGCCCACATCACTAGTGCGGCCGCTCTTGACCCCAGAAAACCCCTGACGAAATTCTTCCCCCTTGCTTCGATGTCTAACCCGGTTGGTCCTCTATCCCAACAATCTCCCACCTAGAGATCAACCACACATATAAGCCCCGTATTCGTTCTTCAACTCACCCTTGGTGTCCTCCTAGTGCTTACCTCGATCATGGTAGTGCCATCCTCCCCTTCTATTCTCCGAGCCCAATGAAGCTTTGCACAGCTTCAACTTTTCAAGGTTCACAACCTTTGTCAACATGTCAGCCGGATTTTCCGATCCCAATATCTTCTCTAGCCTTAAGATCTTCTCCTCCAAGAGATGTCTGATGTAGTGAAACCTCAGTTCAATGTGCTTCGTCCTCGAATGAAACGCCGGATTTCTAGCCAAATGTATTGCACTCTGACTGTCGCTGTAGAGAACGTTACCACTTCGCGTCTTCCCAAGTTAACCCAAGAAGTTCTGCAGCCATACCATCTCTTTACTCGCCTCTATCACTGCCACATATTCTGCTTCTGCAGTAGACTGCGCCATGATCTTCTACAATTTAGAAGCCCAGGAGATAGCCGTACCACCCAATGTAAACACATAACCCATAGTACTTCTCCTCTTATCAAGATCACTTGATGCCAAGTCCGCATCAACATAACCCGCTAACACCACTTCCTTGCTCGAGAAACACAGAGCCTTACCAGCAGTACCCTTCAAGTAACGCAGGATCCACTTAACCGCTTCCCAATGTTGCTTTCCTGGATTGCCCATAAACCGGCTGACTACTCCCACCGCATGTGCAATGTCCGGCCTTGTACACACCATTGCATACATGAGACTCCCCACTGCTGAAGCATATGGAGTTCTCTCCATCTTGTCACGCTCCTCCTTGCCCCTAGGTGAGTCCTTCTCGGATAGCTTGAAATGCAAACCCAATGGCGTCCCTGTTGGCTTCGCCTCTTCCATACAAAACCTTGCTAAGACTTTCTCAACATATTCTGCTTGTGAAAGAACCAACATGCCCGACTCCCTATCCCGGTCAATCCGCATGCCCAAGATTTTTCTGGCCTCTCCCAAATCCTTCATCTCGAACCGTTCTGACAACTGAGTCTTCAATCTGTTTACCTCTCTACTGCTAGAGCCCGCTATTAGCATGCCGTCCACATATAACAGCAAGATAATATACCCATTGTCCGTGTTCTTGAAGTAGCAACAATGATCCGCTTCACATCTGATAAAATCAATGTCGTGCATGAACCCATCAAACTTCCTGTACCACTGTCTAGGAGCTTGTTTAAGGCCATACAAGCTCTTAGTCAATCTGCAAACTAGCTCCTCGCTACCCTTAGACAAGTAACCCTCTGGCTGTACCATGTAAATCTCTTCCTCCAAGTCCCCATGAAGAAAGGCTGTCTTCACATCCATCTGTTCAAGCAACAAGTTGTCCACCACTACTATCCCCAGAACCATTCTGATAGTGGTCATCTTCACAACCGGAGTGAATACCTCGGTGTAGTCAATACCGTACTTTTGCTGAAACCCTTTTACAACCAGTCTTGCCTTGTAACGCTTGCTACCGTCTGCTTCCTCCTTGATCCTGTAAACCCACTTGTTATGCAGTGCCTTCTTCCCCTTAGGCAGTCTAGTCAACTCCCAGGTTTTGTTGGCCTTCAATGAGTCCATCTCATCATCCATCGCAGCTTTCCACTTGTTACAAAGTGCACTACGAACAGCCTCCGCATAACATTCTGGTTCCCCATTATCTGTCAACAGCAAATAATAATTGGTTGGAGTATACCTGTCAGGCGATCCACGCAACCTGCTGGATCTACGCAGCGGAATATCCTGTTTCGGAGTATGTGGTTCATCATCAGTGACCTCCTGACCATGGTCAACATGAACTGTTCTGCTCCCACCCGAGTCTGGAATATCCACTTCTACAACCTCCGGTTCCGAACTAGTGTCATCAGATGCCCCCTTTCTGTCCTTGTACAATACCTGTTCATTGAATACCACATCTCGACTACGAATAATTCTATGATTTTGGTCATCCCAAAACTTATACCCGAAGTCATCCCCGCCATACCCAATAAATGTACACTTAACAGATTTTGCATCTAATTTAGTTCTCTCAGCAGAATCAACATGAACATAAGAAACACAGCCAAATATGCGAAGAAAGGACTGATTTACCTGCTTGCCACTCCAAGCTTCCTCTGGAATTCCATTCCCCAATGGTACCGATGGTCCCCGATTGATCAGGAAAGCTGCCGTGTCAACTGCATATGCCCAAAACGTCTTCGGAAGTCCACACTTCAGTCTCATACTTCTAGCCCGCTCATTCAATGTTCTGTTCATCCTCTCTGCTACCCCGTTGAGTTGTGGTGTCCGCTTTGGAGTCTTCTCCATACGAATACCATTCGCAGCACAATATTCCCTAAACTCCCCGAGCTCATACTCCCCACCATTATCTGATCTCAAGCACTTAAGCTTAAGTCCCGTCTGATTCTCCACCAAGGCCCTCCACTTCTTGAACACCTCGAAAGCCTCATCTTTCCCCTTCAAGAAATAAACCCAGACCTTCCTTGTAGAATCATCAATGAAAGTCATGTAATATGACGCACCACCCAGAGACGTAACCGGAGATGGCCCCCACAAGTCCGTGTGAACCAATTCCAACTTTGCTTCCCTCAAACCTCTACCTGTCCCCGAGAAATTATTTCTTCCCTGTTTGCCATACATACAATCTTCGTAGATCCCCACGTTGACTGTCTTCAAACCCGGTAGTAGTCCCTTTGAACAAAGCACCTTCATCCCCGTCTCACTCATGTGACCCAATCGACAGTGCCACAAATCCGTATCACCCTTGGCTGCTGCCACCGCGATACTATCTTTGGTGTTATTCGCCAAATAAAAAGTCCCCTCCTTATTACTCCGAGCGATCTCACAATCCTCCTTGGTAATAACCCAGTTCCTGCAGTCGAATGTCACCTTGTAACCTTCTTCGTCCAACTGCCCAACTGATAGTAGGTTCTTTTTCAAACCCGGAATGTGTCTGACCCCGTTCAGATGTAAGACCTTCCCGTCTGATGCTCCTATTCTGACATCCCCCTTCCCCTTAATTTCCAAAGGCTCGCCATCCGCCAGATAGACCTTCCCGAAATCACCGGAAGTGTAGTTCTCCATCTCTTCCTTATGCCCGCAAGAGTGGAATGATGCCCCCCGAATCCAGCACCCATGATTCTAGTGCACTACTAACACTCAGAACCAGTACATCATCACCTTCGACTGTCACATTCACCTGATTGCCCTTACGATTAGGACAATCCCTCTTGAAGTGTCCCAACTCCTTACAATGATAGCACTGAACAGATCCCTTTGCAACCTTTGGTTTGTCTTTGGTCTCCCCGATCTTGCCCTTACCACTCATCACGTTCTCCCTAGATTCGGTTCTCCCTTGTTTGCTAGTACCCGGCTTCCCCTTCCTAGTAGTAGCTAAAGCCGATCCCGAAGCACTCGATGTCCCCAACAACTTCATGCGATTTTCTTCGGCCAAAAGAAAGTCTTTAACATCATCATACTTCAATTTCTTCTTACCTGCTGAAGCATTGATCGCTGTCACCGTTCCACTCCAACTTGCTGGTAAAGAAGCTAGCAACAAATACGCTTGAACCTCATCATCGAACTTGATCTCCACCGCTGTCAATGAGTCTATAACATCCATAAACTCATCGATGTGCTTAGCCAAGGATCCTCCCTCTTGCATCTTGAGACTACCTATCTTGCGTATCAAATCAACCTTATTTGCAGCAGATGAAGTTTCAAATCTCTCAGTAAGATAATCCAATAGCTCCTTGGTGGTTGTCGCCTTCTTGGTAGTCATTGCAATCCACTTTGACAAAGTAGATCTGACCACCCCTAGGGCTTTCCGATCCATGAGTTCCCATTCTTCCTGATCTTCATCTTCCGGTTTGACACCCTTCAGAGGCTTATAGAGGTCTTTGTTGTACAAAAGATCCTCAATCTGCATCCTCCAATATCCGTAGTCAGATCCATCGAATTTCTCAACCGCCTGTTTGTCCTTGCCCATTCTTGATTGCTTGGAACAACTCCCTTGATCTTGAAACCAAAAGCTCTGATACCAGTTGTTGTGAATATAGCCCTCCACAGCCCAAGCAAACCACAAGAATAATAATCGCACACAAAACCAAGCACAAGAAATCAGAAAACACAGAAAAAACACAAGAAATTGTTAACCCAGTTCACCAATTTAATTGGCTACGTCTGGGGGCACTACCAAGCCAGGATCTTGCACTATGTATGTAGAATTTTGTGTTACAATGAGAGAGGGGGCGGAACTTTACTTATATATGACTTAGGGAATAACCAAAACCTAAACAAACAAGGAATCTTTAACTGCTGAAAATCGGGCCCAGCGCGGCCGCTCTTGTGCCAAGCGCGGTCGCGCTACTATCCAGTAACTCCAACGCCCAGCCTCGGCCATTCAGCGCGGACGCCCTCCCTTTCAGCGCGGTCGCCCTCGAAGAAATTCCCCCGAGCATCAGTCACAGTACAAGAGCGCGGTCGCGCACATCACTAGCGCGGCCGCTCTTGACCCCAGCAACCCCTGACGAAATTCTTCCCCCTTGCTTCGATGTCTAACCCGGTTGGTCCTCTATCCCAACACCCGAAGCACTCGATGTCCCCAACTTCTTCAAGCGATTTTCTTCGCCCAAAAGAAAGTCTTTAACATCATCATACTTCAATTTCTTCTTACCTGCTGAAGCACTGATCGCTGTCACCGTTCCGCTCCAACTTCCTTGTAAAGATGCTAGCAACAAGCACGCATGAACCTCATCATCGAACTTGATCTCCACCGCAGTCAATTATAACATCCATAAACTCATCGATGTGCTTAGCCAAGGATCCTCCCTCTTGCATCTTGAGACTACCCATCTTGCGTATCAAATCAACCTTATTTGCAGCAGATGGAGTTTCAAATCTCTCAGTAAGATAATCCAACAGCTCCTTGGTGGTTGTCGCCTTCTTGGTAGTCTTTGCAATCCACTTTGACAAAGTAGATCTAATCACCCCTAGGGCTTTCCGATCCATGAGTTCCCATTCTTCCTGATCTTCTTCTTCCGGTTTGACACCCTTCAGAGGCTTATAGAGATCCTTGTTGTACAAAAGATCCTCAATCTGCATCCTCCAATATCCACCCATCGAATTTCTCAACCGCCTGTTTGTCTTTGCCCATTCTTGATTGCTTGACAACACCCTTGATCTTGAAACCAAGAGCTCTGACACCAGTTGTTGTGAATATAGCCCTCCACTACCAAGCAAACCTACAAGAACGATTAGAGCACACAAACAAAACACAATAAATAAAGCACAAAGAAGAACACCGGAATTGTTTACCCAGTTCACCAATATGTTTGGCTACGTCTGGGGGCACTACCAAACCAGGATCTTGCACTATAATAGTTGTATATTGTTACAGTGAGTCTTGGGGGCGGAACATAGCTTAAATATATGTAAAGGAACAAAACCTAACCCTAGATGGACAAGGGAAGCCCGAAAATCGCCTAAAAAACGGGCCCAGAAAATTCCACCCCGACACATGGGCGGTCGCCCAACTGCCCATGGGCGGTCGCCCATAGTGAATTTCCTCCGAGCCAAAATCTTCTGTACAGGTGAGCGGTCGCCCTTCACCATATGTGCGGTCGCCCAGAAGATGAATAACCATTCGACGACCCACTGATCAATTGGGCGGTCGCCCACCATCACCTGGGCGGTCGCCCATGACGACAGATAGGGATGGCAACGGGTCGGGTTCGGATCAGATCAGTCCTGATCCGAACCCGATCCGAACACCACAAAACATTTACCGAACCCGATCCGATCCGAAGTTAGCTTATCCGAGATCC
The DNA here is from genome assembly GCA_022495995.1 of Adenophora triphylla var. japonica. Taxonomy (NCBI): domain Eukaryota; kingdom Viridiplantae; phylum Streptophyta; class Magnoliopsida; order Asterales; family Campanulaceae; genus Adenophora; species Adenophora triphylla. The sequence goes on from JAFEMH010003982.1 coordinate 208,587, forward strand.
GATTCGAGACCCGATCCGATCCGAAGCCCCGAACCGATCCGAACTCTAGAAAAGCTGTAATCAAAAAAATAAAATGCCAAATGCAGTTCTTAAATTTGGCATGTAAATTCCTAAATTTGGTTCATATTTTATGAATTTTTTCAAAATTGCAAAATGCAGTTCTTTGCAATCAAGATTTCATCTTTACTCAGCTAAAAATTAATGACTTCTACAAGGATAATCACTAGCAAAATAACAAAAAATATTCAAGAAATTTGAACTAAATTACAGTTTCTTTCTTAGCTCCTTTGATGCCAAGAATCTGATTGAAGCCAGACCCACTCGCCGTCGGCGCCTTTCCGAAACCGAAGCTTTAACAGCTGCACAGATTTCACAACCGAGAACCACAGATTAAATCAATAATTAAATAATAAACTAAGCAAACCCATGCCAAAAAAATAGAAAAGCTGTAATCAAAGCTGCAATCAAAAAAACAAATAACATACCAGTACCAGAGAGAGAACGGAGGAGATTCGGCTCACCGAGGCGCCGTGCGTGCAGGAGAGAGAGAGAGGAGCGGGGAGGGAGAGATTGGGCGCCGCGCAGAGAAGAGAGAAAAAGAAAAAGGCCTAAATCTATCAAAAACCCTTTATTTTCTTATATATACATAGATGATATTTGTAATTTCTTAAAATATAAGGGGATAAAGTAAAAATTGAAACTTAGGTATATGCATTCGAGTCGGGTCGGCAGGTTAGATATGTGCATTCGGGTCGGATTCGGATCGGTCAGAATGTGCTACCAAACCCGATCGGATCATAAAAAATTAAAATCATATCCGATTTTTTCGCATCGGATCGCCTTCGGTACAGATCGGGTTCGGTTAAATTGCCATCCCTAACGACAGAAACTCCGACGATTTTCTCCCTTTTACTCCGAAGTCTAACCCGGTTGATCCTCTGTCCCAACAAATACCAACGAATTGGGATTGAATCCCTGGGAGTCGCAACAATTTGAAGCCCATCTGCCACATTTTGAAACAAAGAAAGTTGCTGATACAGACGGTGGTTTGCACCCGTCGACGACGAACGACTTTGTTGAGCTGGGTTTGGTAGAGGTCATATTTAGTTGGAGAATATGGTGGAGCGAGATGGATCGGACCGAGTGAAACGGATCTAGATCGATGGAGCTGACAGAGTTTGCAAGGAAATACTTGTTTCCTAATGTTAGCTTTGTATTTTAGGAAGACTCCTTAATTAAGTAGGAAAGTAGAATATGTAGCTAGAATAAGAATCCTAGTCAAAGAAGAATTATTGTGTATACATAGGATTGTATCTCCTATTAGAATTAGGACTCTAAAATTAGTATAAATAGGTGTTTTGAACAATTGTAAAAGATGAGAGTGAAATAATATAGAAATTATAATCCTACTCCTCTCCACATTTTAACATATTTCAAAGCTTGGATCTGAGAATTAGGTTAGGGTTTGTTCAGTTTCAATGGGATGGAAATGGATTCTTACTATTCCGACTTACAGTGACTCACTAATTCTCTAGGGACACTCATAGTACCCTTTACAAGCAAATGTCCAGTACAAATACTTGTCCATAACATTTTCCCAACGACCAACACCAAAAACAGAGGCGGGTGTGAAACTAACACACACACTCGCTCACTCAAGACACACAACACCTATAGTTTACTTATTTGACTAAACATACATGACAGTTGATCCTCTTTTTCACCTCCCTCACTATATAAACTTCACAAATCCATCTCCCATATATACCAAAAAACACACACTCACTCTCTCTTTCACACACGCGCACGTGTCAGTAGATATGGCTGATCAAGAAGTTGGGAAAACTGCAGCGGCTGCAGTTGGGTCGAGGTACCAAAGTCAAGTGAGCAAGGCAAATGGATGGGCCATTCCAATACTGAGGCTTGTTGCATTTTTCGCGACGCTTTCGGCTACTGTCGTTATGGCTACTAATAAGGACACACAAACATTTGTGATCGCCACTATTGGAAACACCCCTGTCAAACTCACTCTCACTGCCAAATTTCAACACACCCCTGCTTTTGTGTATAGCTTCTTTCATCTTATTATTATACACTGTTTATTTATAAAGTTGGTTCACTAAATTTAACCAAATTTTATGAAATATTAGTAATCGACATTACAATATTTGTTCTCGAGTCTCATTGTCAACTTAAGTGATAGTGACTGATTATCTTTGAGACATTAGCTTAAAATACTACTCTCTCCGTCCAAATTAACCTTAGAGTTAAATAAAGAAATTGGCATTAACCTTAGAATTAGTCATTTAGAGGTTCCAAATTATTTTCATTGTGAAATTGTCGTGATAACTTCTATATGGTTGTTCTATGGAATCATATACTCCCTCAGTACCGATGTGTTTTGATGGTTAATTTGGTAAGACCGTAAGACTTTGGACCTCGCAATCTAGGGTTATTCTTACCAAGTCAAATTCCCCCTGGACTTTTTGCAAATTTCTATCTTCCTTAAGTTTGGTAAACAACTTTTATTTCTACTCCTTTGAACATTATCGATTCGTTTGACCATGAACATTTTAGACTTAATACAGATAAGAGGTTACACTTCCGTTCTCAAATAAATATCTATTTTTATTTTTAATACTCCGTAAAAAAACAAGAATGATCACTCATTTTGAGACGGGGCTATATTGATTGTAATATATCATCTGTTTGTTTGCTTGAAACAGTTTTTTTGTGATAGCAAATGGACTGGCGAGTTTCCATAACTTGTTGATGCTAGCAGTGAACTTTATCGGCCACATATATGATTTCAAAGGACTTCGATTCCTCGTTATTGCAATTTTGGACATGGTAATTCTCCATATACCAATACAAACTCTCGAACTTTCCAAACTTTTACGATTATTTTTTCATCATCTTATTTATCAATACAATCCTAATGGCCTGTTAAGATTTAAAATGTTTAAATTATGTCATACCAGATGATAGTTGCATTAGTGGCCGGAGGGGCAACAGCTGCAGCTTTCATGGGTGAGCTCGGACACAATGGTAATTCTCATGCAAGGTGGAACAAAATTTGTGACAAATTTGACAAGTTTTGTGACCATGGATCTGGTGCCATGCTAGCTTCTTTTATCGGCCTTCTTTTGTTGATGATCATCAATATTCTCTCCATCATAAAGGTTTCGAACCCAAATATTGCCAAGAATTCTGTCGCTGGTCCTTGATGTAATGGAAATGGATTCATGTGTGGATCATCATGGAGAATTAAGATCGTATAGTTTGATTTATTGTTTTAAGTATGTGATGTAATTGTGAGAAAATTGCAATATTTAAAGAAGAGTTTGCCTTTACAAATATTGCTTTTGCCTTCTTCTTCCTCTTTTTTTTTTTTTTTTTTTAATGAATGATTTAATGATAGTGACATTTGAAATGTTAGAAATTTTATTTGGTGGATTTTGTTCCGCTGATCTCCCCAGAAGTTAGAGGGAAGGCTTTTTCTCCCTAGAATTTCCTAGGCGCTTATGTGTATGCGTGTGAGTGTGTGTGTGTGAGAGTAGTGAAAAAAAAAATACATCGGACGCCGTTTAAGTTATATCTCTTTGAATGCCGCTAAAAAAAAAGTAAATTATTTTAATTTTATAAAAAAAATCTCATTTGGATGTTGTTTTCACGAATTTGAAACCGCTCCTTCCATCATACGCATTATTCATTATTCATGCCAAACTGCAATTAAGAGATGAAATAATAATGTCATGATCCTTGCTAGAAGATTAATATTTGACATTAATTAGGTCGGTAGATTCCCTGTTCATACGATGAATGAACCAAAAGCAACCTTAAATGGCCTCCTGGTCTTGTGGTATGCTAGCCGGTCTCCTTGTGGAAGATAATATGTTCGATTTCTTCTGAAAATCTTATGTGTGGAAATATATACCATGAGTGGGGAGTGGGAAGTTCGAATCTTGACACCAATTAATTGGTGATGTAAGAGTAATATAAATGCCTTGTAGGAGGGCTTTCTTGGGACCTTTGTAGGAGGGCTCCCTTGATGCCAAAAGTATAAGGGGTGCTGTCATCCTGACTATTACGGGCAAAGCTAGGAACCTGGATATAAAAAAAAAAAAAAATGAACCAAAAGCAAACATCTAAATTGATGGTGGTCCCCATTTTGGCAGGTTTCAATTGTACGCCTTTTGCAGTCTGGTTGAGTACACAAGGCACGAGTAAGACGTTCGCCTTGTGCTCCCAAAATTTTGGACATTTTAGAGCACAAATTTTTAAATTTACTTTATATTCCTTCTGTTTTATTCGAAAGTACACATTATACAAGAATTAAATATAGTGTATAGTGAATTAAATTTTGTGAGTATAAAAAAAGTGATGTATAAGAGAAAAAGTTGGATAGGGAATAGTTAGCGAATAGTTAGTGTGAATATTACAAGTGGGTCCCACGTATAAAGAAGTATTAAAAAAATTTTGTTTTGATATTATGCCTTTTTAAATGGAAAATTTAAAATAAAAAATTTATACATTTTCGGGTGGTGTGGAGGATGTATATAATATGCTATGAGATTAAGTCTATAAATTGTTGGTTTTCTAGTGGTTAGAGGATTGGTAAGGTGCTTGAGTGGTTGTTTCTTGTCCACCCGTATTCGAGCCTTGATTTATGATGAGCCCTGACTTTTCAGTTATATATTTATACATACACTTATACATTAATACAATCCCAAACAGTCAAATATATCCCATATATACAAATATCACATATTTACATTGGGACCCCTCATAAAGGGCCATTTACACACTTTGCCTCCTATAAATACTATAACCCTCCCAAGCAATAAGGTAAGTCTCAAGTCTCATTCTCTCATTTTACACCTACAACACACACTCTCTCTCTCTCTACAGCTCTCTCTCTAGAGAGCTTCCATACAGTTTATACACAAATCAAAGACTGATTCTTACGCCCGAGGGTAATAGCGGGGCAACCCCCGCACCCTAATCTGCTATTTTGCGAGATTCTTCCCGAGGCGCCGACGTGTTTCCGCTTACTTTGCCACCCCTGGGCCGAAAGCCGCAAGGCGTCATCAGTGGTTCCATTGCCGGGAATCGCCATCTTTTCCGATTTGACGCCACCGGAAAAGATGCCCATGGAGAGAGAGTTCATCCTTTTTATCATTTCTGTCGAAATCAAGGAGAGTTGGTACCCATTTTTCATTCTCTTTCTTTCTATTCCATGTGTATACCTTCTGAGACTACAAGAAAGAAGAGAAAAATAATCAAAATTCATTTTCCGGCCACGTAGCCGGAATTATCCACCGGAGTATATATCAAAAAAAAAAAAACCTTTTATGTTCAAGCTTAATAGCAGCCAAGACTTCACGGAAGTGGATAGCTGCCACCTAGCTTGAACAACCCGAGTGAGGGAGTCGGAAAGAATGGCAGAAAAATGATGTCCCAAGAAAGAGCTGATGTTATCATAGAAATTATGCCAAAAACCAAAAAATTGTAGCCTGTTTTCTTTCTTATTCTTACCAATTTTCATACACTACCCCATATAAACAATCTTTAAAAGCACAAAAATTTACATTCCAATCACCTAGCTTGAGAAAACCCAGGAGCAGCCATTTCACTTTCTCCAAATTTTCTGTCAAAAAGCCAAGAAACCTCTTTTGATCAAGCTAAATAGCCGGCCACGACTCCACCAATAGTGGATAGCCGCCACCTAGCTTGAGCATTAAAAGAGTATTTTCTGTTGACGGAAAAAATGGAGCCAAGGTTTTTCGCCGGATTCCAGATACTACCACCAGGGATAGAAAGACGTAGCTAACCGGGTTACTCAACCTTCGTCTGTCAAAAGAAAAAGGGGGGAGGCTGACAGAAAGATATTATTTTTGACACAAAGGTCAACAAAGTAGGCATGTCGACATATATTTTGATTGGCTAATAAAAGAGACGTAAGGAAAGGGCAAACCACAAAGGACAGCCCACGTTGTTGACAGGTTGGGACAGGCATTTGGGCCCCACCTTGTTAAAAACAACCGGGAGGCAGAGCCTCAGTCCGTGACCGCAGCTACCCTCCCCTCCGGCCATCTCTCAGTCCACTATCGGCAAGGTTTGGGCCGATGCCCGCACCACATACGTTTAACCAGGGAAATAGTGAGGACGGATCAGACCATACCTTAGCTAACCAAAGAGGCATGCCTGCAGCTATCACTCCGGTGACCCCTGCTTCCGTGCCCGCTCGAAATCCGTTGACTCCAGGTCCAGACCCCGAGAAATTCATTGGCCGCAGTCCACATCCTTCCCAATAACCGCAAATTCAATCCCGGACAAAACACTTGTGACCGCAGCCCGTGCTCGTAGTTCACCTCCTTGCCCGCACCTTCAAAGTCACGGTCTTCATGTCCGCAGCTCGCGGCCTCTGCACCAGTTCGAGATTGGGTGACGGAGCCAATACTACCAGCAGCTTCGCATTTCTCAGCCTCCAGGCAATCCGTCTTCCTTGGTCGCCAACCGTGACCGCACCGACGAGATCATGCCCGCAGAAATCCTGGCGACCACCCAGCTGCCAGCAGATTCTGTCCGCTCCGGTGACATTGTTGCCCGTGACCGCGGATCCACCATTGACCGAGGTCAACCTACCTTGCCCGCATAATCATCTCCCCGCGGCTCCTCACTGCCCGCTAGCGAGAAACCAGTCCGCTCCGGTGATCCCTGCTCGCTCACCTCCATCCCCGTGACCGCAGTCCGCAATCCATGCCCGCGGTCAACCTTCCATGGCCGCAATTCATGGCCGCTGCCATCTGCTCGGCCACAAACCTGCCCGCTGCCGCACCGGTGACCTCACCGCAGATTACAAGCTTAAACGCCTATTATCTGCCCGCATCAACCACTTCACCGATTTTGGATCCAACCAAAAAAGCATAAAATCAAAATCAATCGCTACATCTAAAAGTTATCTTTCCGAACGAGAAGAATGACGAAATCATCCCCCACATCAGCCGAACTTTCTAAAAATTGGAGCAACATCGGAAAAATCCAAACGAGGCCAATAGCAAGCGGAAATAGGGGCTCCTTCCCGTCGCCGGCCGTGTAGCTCACCGATCTCTCATATGGCTGTTGAAAGAAAGTGTAGAAAGGGAAAAGAAAATTAAGAAACGAGAAGTAGAGAGAAGGGCCATAGAAAAGGAAGGTTGCTGGGAGAAATAGAAAGAAAGGAAAATAAAGAAAGGGATAAAATCGTGGGTTTTCTGATGAAGAAAAAGAAAAGAAAAGGAAAAAAGAAGTACTAAATTGGGGAATGAGTTGGAAAAGTGAAGGAAGGTTTTGGGCCACAAAAATCATTTGGCCCTCCAACAGCCACGTATCCTCCAACAGTGGAAGAAAATGTTTGCTGCTACATAGAAGCTTCTCCAACAAGCCTAGCTACTTAACACCTTCGTTAAATTTCTGACGACCCGTTAAAAACTTCGTCAAGTTTTTAACATATTCCTCCTCCGCCAAAGATTTGTTCGTGCAAATATAGAAGCATGTTCATAATCCGGCGGAAGCAGAAAACTACTTCCCCTCCGCCAAAGATCCATGTTCCTGATCCGGCGAAAAAAGAAAAAACTATCTTACCTCCGTTCCCGAATTTTGTTCGGGCGAAACCAAAAAGGGTGATCGAGATAAAAGCAGCATTGCTGCCACCTTCTCTCCCCTCACCGGCGAAATCATGCCCGCTCATCCAAGTCTCCGTGACTCCAGACTTCCAGTCTTCCCAGTCTCCGTGCTCGCGACCGCCGCACGCCCGGTGACCCTCGCTTCCGTGCCCGCAGATCCTCGCTCGACAAAGACACTATCGCCCGCCCGCATAATCTTGCTCGGTAGCTCGTAGCTCGCCGCCTACTCGCCCGCATAATCTTGCTCGGTAGCTCGTAGCTCGTCTACCCGCATAATCTTGCTCTGTAGCCTGCCTACCCGCATAACCTCGCCTTAGCTCGTAGCTCGTCCGCCCGCATAACCTTGCTCTAAGAGCTCTTAGCTCGACAAGCTCATCTCGCCCGCATAACCTTGCTCGGTAGCTCGTAGCTTGTCACCGTCGGCCTCGCCATCCCGCCTATCCTTGCTCTTGCCCGCTACCTGTCCACCAGAACAAAAAAGGGTGACCGAGATAAAAGCAGCCCCTAGCTGCCACCTTCTCTCACCTCACCGGTGACTTCCTTGCCACTAACCACTGCCCGCAGCTCGTCAGCTCGGCAGCCCGTATATCCGTGCTCGCCATCAAGCGAGCCCCAAAACTTCGGCCAGCAAACAAAGCAGATAAACCACCTCATCCGGAATCTTCAGAAGAATTACCATCAGATTTTGATGCAAAACCATTATAACACCCACCAGCCTCAAAAGCTAAAGTGGATGCCCGCAAGCGGATGCCAGTATGCGTACAAAGATCCATTACGATCCGTACCTGCTGATGCGCAAAGATCTAAGGATCCGCATGCCTATATATGTACAAAGATCCATTACGATCCGTACTATGATCGCGGGGAGGATACTCTCTCCTGCCCGCGTGACACCACCAAAAATAAGTGGATATAGATGAACGTAGGTACAAAGGCCATGATGCCCGTGCCTACGGACTCTAGTGGGGACAATGACCTGAAGTCCGGACCCACTAATTGCGCGAAGGACCTCGTTAGGGCCGTTACTCGCATGCCTGTATGTGACAAAGGCCTACATATAAGCCCGTTCACCAGATCGCCACGAGACCCTCACGAAAAACCCTAGGGAGTTTTGAATAAAGGGTCAAATAAGTGAGAACCTCCAATAAGGGGATACAGATGCCAGGGGGTTAAAGGGCCTCTATGCTAAAATATGCTCCTACCTTCTCGTCATGGCGGACAATAGCCTCACGGCCACCTTCTGCATGCCCTATGAAAGTATGCTTGCCTTGGCTACTTTTGACTTACACCACAGCTCGCAAGGCTGGGAATAAGTGTAAATGGATGAGAGTGATCAAACTAGTTTAACAAAGCCAAACAGACAAACGAGGTTAAGGCCTCAAAGTTTGCCACAAGGCTAAACAAACGCGATCATAGAAGAATAAGGCTGACTCTCACGAAAAACCTAAGGGTTTTGAATAAAGAGTTAGGAAAACTCAAAAAATGCGGGCAAAGGGCCTACTAAGCTTTTGACCGCAGAAGGAGAGTATAAAGTTAATTGCAAGTCAAAAACGCTGGAGAAAGCAAGAATGCAAGTACTAGGGTGCTCAAAAATTACCAAAACTCAAAACAGCGTAAAAGACGAGCAATTAAGATCCAATAAGCCTACGGGCAAAGATCCAATAAGCCTACGGGCAAAGATCCAACCATAAGCCTACGGGCAAAGATCCAATAAGCCTACGGGCAAAGATCCAACCATAAGCCTACGGGCAAATATCCAATAAGCCTACGGGCAAAGATCCAACCATAAGCCTACGGGCAAATATCCAATAAGCCTACGGGCAAAGATCAAACAACAAACTAATATCAAAGCCAGATATCCTCATAGAAAAATTCTATAAAGCCGACAAGCTAAATATTTACGCGCCAATAAGCCTTCGGGCAAATATATTTGAAACTACATGCAGGTTTATGCATATTTGGAGCTCAACAGCCAGCTCGGGGGCTCGCTCCTTCTTATTATTGGATATTCATCCACGGGCTACGTGCCCGCTTTATCTACTCTCGGGAATCTCCGAGAGCTTTATTCAAACTACCTCCGGGATCTATGCTTATTTTATGGTGCTCTCCCACCTATATTCGGAAATCTCCGGCCATCTTTGGCGGTTATAGGCAGATCGCTGCCTCCAGCCTCCGTGGCTCCTAGCCTCCATGGCTCCTAGTCTCCGTGACTCCAGCCTCCATGGCTCCTAGTCCTCCGTGACTCCTAGTCTCCGTGACTCCAGCCTCCATGGCTCCTAGTCCTCCGTGACTCCTAGTCTTCGTGACTCCTAGTCCTCCGTGACTCCAAGTCTCCGTGACTCCTAGTCCCGTGACTCCTAGTCCTCCGTGACTCCTAGTCTTCGTGACTCCTAGTCCCCGTGACTCCTAGTCCCCGTGACTCCAAGTCTCTGTGACTCCTAGTCTCTGTGACTCCAAGAGAGGTGACCGAGATAAAAGCAGCTTGTCGCTGCCACCTTCTCTCCCCTCTCCGACGAACAGGGGCTAGTGACCGCAGATCCAGACCGTAGTCCGATGAGATCGTGCCAATACTTCCCAGTCTCAATGACCGAGATAAAAGCAGCTCCTAGCTGCCACCTTCTCTCCCTAAACTCCAATCTACCAGGCTCCTGCCTCCAGGATTCAAGCCAATCCAGCGAGCTCCTAGCTCCAGCCATAAATATATACTCAAGCCAGCCTCTACCTAAATCGTACTCCTCGCTTCGACCATAAATAATCATCACTTGGAGTAGGGGGCTATTGATGAGCCCTGACTTTTCAGTTATATATTTATACATACACTTATACATTAATACAATCCCAAACAGTCAAATATATCCCATATATACAAATATCACATATTTACATTGGGACCCCTCATAAAGGGCCATTTACACACTTTGCCTCCTATAAATACTATAACCCTCCCAAGCAATAAGGTAAGTCTCAAGTCTCATTCTCTCATTTTACACCTACAACACACACTCTCTCTCTCTACAGCTCTCTCTCTAGAGAGCTTCCATACAGTTTATACACAAATCAAAGACTGATTCTTACGCCCGAGGGTAATAGCGGGGCAACCCCCCGCACCCCTAACGGTGCTATTTTGCAGATTCTTCCCGAGGTGCCGACGTGTTTCCGCTACTTTTGCCACCCCGGGGGGCTGAAAGCTGTGGCGTCATCAATTTACGTATTTGCGTTTCGAGCCTGGGTGCATGTATTTGCGTTTAGTTTTATCTTTTCTCCTTTCTCCTAGCGTGTTTATGAACCCGATTAAATTGGATCGGTGATATTTTTGTAAATAACTGATATTTGATAAATTGTAGTCGGTTTTTTAGTCCTTATTATGAAAGGCGCGGTAATATTTTTGAAAATAACTGAAACTTCGAACGCACTGTCAGCATTGGTTATAATGATTGATACACGTGTAACCGGTACTAAAAAACATTACCACCACTGACATTAAACTTATTTAGACAGTGTTAGTAGTAATGAGTAACAGTGTTAGTAACAAAAAGTACAGTGCATGTACGTGACACTAAAAAAATACTAACGCTGGCATTAAAATGATACAATCAGTGTTAGTTACATGGAGTATCGGTATGTGTTTTCTTAGGTGGCTTTTGTTTTTTTTTAAGCGTTAAGTGCTGAAATCTGATTTCACCTCTGAAATATGATTAAGTGTTAAGAGGCAGCGTCTGAAGACTGAATTCTGAATCAGGCAAACTGTTTGATTTTTCATCTGAATTCGTTTTCTGAAATGTGTATATTATATATTTATAAATATAATATAATATATATATATATTTATAATATAATATAATATATAAATTATATATATAAATATATAAATTATATATATAAATTTATATAATATAATATATATAATATATATATATATATATATATATATATAAATATAATATATATATATATATATATATATATATATATATATATATATATATATATATATATATATATATATATATATATATATATATATATATATATATATATAATATAAAATATATTATATAATATATAAATATAATATATAGTATATAATATACTCCCTCCGTCCCATTAGTATTAGCACAAACACTGTTTGCGCGGGAATTAAGGAATATGATATTTTAATAAAATGTTGTGAGTGTAAAAGAATGAGTGGAGAGAGAATGAGTGGAGGGTGTAATAAATTATAATGGTGTTGTGAGTATTAAAATAATGTAGGAGAGAGAATGAGTGGGGTTGGGTGAATATTTTATTAATATAAAGTTTCCTTTTTGGGAGTGTGCGGATATTAACGGGACGCCCAAAAAGGAAAGTGTGCTAATATTAGCGGGACGGAGGGAGTATATAATATACTCCCTCCGTCCCAGCGCAATAGAGACTTTTAGTCAAATTGAAAAAACTTTGACTAAATCATTTATATAAAAAATAATGATTCTAATAAAAATTTAAAAATTATTATTGTATCACGATTGATAATACTTTCAATAACAATTTTTAGATTTTTATTAGGATCATTATTTTTTATATAAATTAGTGGTCAAAGTTACATCAAATTTGACTAAAAGTATCTATTGCGCTGAGACGGAGGAAGTATATACTATATATAAATATAATATATATTTATATATTATATATACCATATATTATACTCCCTCCGTCCCGGAACTTACTTCACAAACACTGTTTGCACTTGTTTTAAGGAGGGAGTATTATATTGAAAGTGTTGTGAGTGTGAAAATAAAATAGGAGAGAGAATGAGTGGAGAGAATAGTAAATTATAATGGTGTTGTGAGTATTAAAATAATGTAGGAGAGAGAATGAGTGGAGGGAATAGTAAAGATTCCTTTCCATTTTAGGTAAGTTTTAAATGTGTGAAGTAAGTTTTGGGACGCCCAAAAGGGAAAGTGTGAAGATTGTTCTGGGACGGAGGGAGTATATTTACAAAAAAACCATTCATTATATCCTTATACATTCTCTCTCCTATTTCCTATCACACATTTAACTACTATTCCTCCCACTCATTCTCTCTCCTATTAAATATTTTTAACTTTTACATTCTCTCTCCTATTCCCTACCACACATTTAACTTTTACATTATCTCTCATATTTCCTACCACACATTTAATTACCATTCCCTATCTCACATTTAACTTTTATTCAGTTTTTAAAAAAAATTTTAAGAAGCGTGAAATCCCCCCCATATATCCTTGGTCTGGGACGGAGGGAGTAATATATATATACTAATATATATATATATATATATATATATATATATATATATATATATATATATATATATATATATATATATATATATATATACTCCCTCCGTCCCGGAGAACATTACTCCTTTCCTATTGAGAACGGAAAATAAGAAATAATGTTATTAAAGTATGTGTTGTGAGTGGGAGGAGAGAGAATGAGTGGAGAGAATAGTAAATTATAATGGTGTTGTGAGTATTAAAATAATGTAGGAGAGAGAATGAGTGGAGAGAATAGTGATTTAAGGTTTCCTTTTTAGGAAAGTGGGACTTTAAAGAGGGACGCCCAAAATAGCAAAAGGGGTAATGTTCTATGGGACGGAGGGAGTATATATTATTGAACGGAACAAATGTGACTATCTAGGTCCAACGAGTAAGCCCAATTATCTACCTACTATTGCCACCACATTCTCTGTGGGCAAGACCCAATTTTTACCAGGCCCTTGGCCCAACAGCATAATCAGTCGACCTAAGCTCTTCGTTCGACCTACGAGGTCCCGACTTAGCACGGTCCGACACACGATCCAGATCTCAGTTCGGGCATGATCCGATCCCATCTATCAGTCAGGTCGACCTAGACCCAATAGGCGACATCGACCTATCATATTTCATGACGACCTACAGAGTCCGAGTGTGAACATAAGTCTTTCCATAACAGACTCCCTACAAATCAGGATTTATTCGTGGACAAGATCTCTTATGCATATCTGATCCGAGATTATAGGGATTTTATACAATCCTTCCACAATTATATCTCCCATCTACAACTATAAATACAAGGCAATATCAACCGTTTCAAGGTAATTACTTTTTGATTATTTGAGAATACATTGTTCCTTATAATTATTTAGCTCTCATACACCATACTTACTCTCACGCCCGAGGGTCTTCGCTGGAGACCCTTTTGGCTAGTCGTGGGTTCTGTTTACAGGTCAAAGTCAGGAGATTGATCTTGCAGCTGGACGGAGATTGATAAACGGCACGATTCTTGTAGCATCAGTTTGGTTTCATTGCCGGGAATCGTGCTTTTTTTACCTCGAAATTTCTTACAACCCATCATCATGGTGACTTCTGATGGTCATGTGTCAGAGGCCTCGGACGAACATAATGAGGGAAATACCGGTGCTAACACAGAGGCCGGTGCAGGCAACCGCAATGCTAATATGCCTCCTCCTCCTCCCCCACTGCGTCCGCATGGAAGGGCGACGCATTCGAATAGCATTGCCGATGGCAGAGGCTTGCCAGACGGAAGAAGGGAGAAAAGGCCCATGGTTGAGCAAAGAGCTCAGCCCCCTCCAAAGCGTCAAGCAGGTCGAATGGCGGCAGGCGACAGACCAGGTCCCTCAACCAATCCCCTTAGTAGAAAGGAGATGCTGGTGGAGCGAGCTCGAATATTAGCAATGGAGGAGGAGCCTGAGCAGAACGACAGAAGGTCGGAAAGGGCAGCCCCCTCTCAGGTTTCTCATAGGCAGCCCAACGGAAGTGCTAGGCAGAACGGGAATGTCAGGCAAAATGGCGAACAGCAGAGGATTGTACAACATGTTCGCTCCCACATCACTGTTCCAAGTGACCACCTAAGAGCTAGCCTTAACAGGAATAGGGAGAAGGAGGCAGAATCAGACCTGAGGCGACAACTGGAGGCCAACAGAGATATGCGTAGGTCATCTGCCAGAAATGAGAGGTCGCAGTCTCATCGAGATAGGAATGGGCACAGGTCGCCAGCCAGAGGAAATAGGCGAAGGTCGCCAGCCAGAGGAGATAGGCGCAAGTCGCCCGTAAATTCAGTAAGGTCGCCCTCCCACAGGAATAGACGGGGTAGAGAGGTGACTCCCCCTAGAAGTGAAAGGCGTGGGGCACACTCAGGAAGGGAACCTCACCGGGAGGAGCGGCAGAGATCCAACAACGTCTCCGATGCTAGGGACGACTATCCAGATACTAGGGAATGGTTGCAGTGGAAGAAAAAGTTTGAACAATGGGAGGCCGATAAGAAAGAGGATGCTGGAAAGGGCGAACGAAACAACTTTACTCTTCGTCCCTTGTCCAAGGAGTTGCTTGAGCGTCGACCTCCCCACGGTTTCAGGTTGCCCGCTCTTGAAAAGTATTCAGGGGCGACCAACGCCCAAAGTCATATACATCATTTGGAAGCTACTATGTGTTTCGTCTCCAACGAAGATGATATGATGTGCAAGGCACTTACTAGCACTCTCACTGGGGCAGCTCTGACTTGGTTCAACGGCTTGGCACCAGGCTGCATTTCAACATGGCATTACATGAGAAAAAAGTTTTTAGATCGCTTCTCGACAGCTGAAGCTCGAAAGTTGACGGTCACCGACTTGAATAATTTGGTGCAGGGAAAGAATGAAAGCTCGATGAGCTAGTACACCAAGTTTAAGGAGATGGTTGACCAGATTGAAGAGGACCTGACGGATAGGGAAGTAATAAATTGCTTCAGGAATGGGGTGGCCTCTGCAGACTTAGACTACGAGCTAACAGTCCGTAGCATAAAGACCCGACAAGAACTATTCGAGAAGGCCTACAATGTAGCACTAGCTGAAGAGAGGAAGGACAAGAAGAAAGGGACAGGTTCCAAGTCTGAGGCCGTAGATACCGATAAGAAGGATCAAGCAAAAAACGGTGGTAACAACAAGAATGGGAAGAACAGAACTAGGGCGACTGAGAGAGTGCCCGAGACATTCACTCCCCTAACAGTGAGTCGCTCTGAAATTCTGAATACGGTCGAGCTAGGTCCCCCAGCCCCAATGAACCTAGGAAATCAGTTCAGAAGGGACAACAGCAAATATTGTGAATACCACAAGGATACGGACCATACCACAGAAAATTGTATGAGTCTGAAGCGTTTCATTCAGAAGTGGGTCGACGATGGTAAGCTCGACAGGTATGTAAAGGCAGCTCAGCCTGGTGGCGGTGAGCGACCTGCTGGTGGTACGCAAGAACCGAGGCAACCGAGATTGAATTTAGGAGTAATCACTAAGCAAGCTAGTAACACCGCTCTAAAACACAAGATATTCCAGCTCAACAAGGCCCCTCACGTACCGCCTAGAAGCTACATAAGAGACAAGGTTATCAGCTTCTATCCAGATGAACTAGCAACTAATGTGGCGGCCAGAGAGCAAATTCTCGTTATCTCAGGCCTGATTGATGGGTGTACGACGAGAAGACTCTTAATAGACACGGGGGCCTGCAAAGACAATCTATTTTACAAAACATTCAAGGAAATGGGACTCTCAAAGGAGCAGCTCTCACGTTATGATGGTCGACTTGAAGGCTTCACCAATCATAGAGTGGATGCAAATGGGCAGATCGGGCTAGATGTTGATATTGGCCAGCATCCATTCAGGGTTACTACCAAGGTAACCTTTATTGTCATTGATGTAAATAGTGATTATGCTGCCATTTTGGGTATTCCTGGCCAGGTCGCGCTTGGAATGGTGGCCTCTATCCCCCATCAACGAGTTAAGTTTCCCACGCTAGCTGGAGTGGGATGCGTGCAAAGTATAGCTCGAGCTTACCTTGATCATGTCCTTAAAATGAGAAAGAAGAGGGAGCTAGAGGTTGAAACTCCAGAGGGACACATGAAGCTATCAAAGTTCGTCACCGCAACTTCGCGACTATCTACAATCACCTGCGTGGAAGAAGCGACCTATCACTCACATGATGACGTCATGACTGAGCCGACACGTCCTTCTCAAAACACCATGGTCGATTCAGATGCAGTTATGGTCGACCAAGTCTTCATAGGCGAGCTATGCCTACAGATCGACAATAACTCGGGGGCCACCACCAGTGACATCACAGTTGAATTGGACGATATGATTATTGAAGAGGATCCACACTTGGGGGGTCGAAGAAAGACGGAGGGTTCGCGAGATCATTATCGAGACCCTGCAGTTTAGAGATGGTCCAGAACTTGAAGCTGTTGACGAGCTGGAGGCAGTAATAACAAATCCTTCTTATCCCGAGCAAAAAAATCAGATTGGTAAGCAGTTGATAGCCGAAGAGCGAGTAGAAATCGTCGAGCTACTAAAGGAAAGCAGTGACGTCTTTGCTTGGCGAGTAGAAGACATGAAGGGAATAAAGGAGGAAGTCGCTGTTCACAGGCTAGAGGTTAACCCGACCATGAAATACAAAGCAAAGAAGCTGCGAAGCTTTGCTCGTGACAAGGAGGAAGCAATCAAACTTGAGGTACAAAAGCTTTTAAGTGCATGTATCATCAAGGAGGCCACTCAAACTACTTGGATAGCTAATGTGGTAATGGTGAAGAAATCCAATGGCAAGTGGAGGATGTGTGTCGACTTCACCAACCTAAATCTAGTCTGCCCCAAGGATAGCTATCCTCTGCCTCGGATCGACAAGCTCATAGATTCAATAGTTGGGCACACCACATTAAGCTTCCTCGACGCTTACTCGAGCTATCATCAGATCAAGATGCACGAGGACGACATAGTGAAGACGGCTTTCCAAGCTGCAGGAGGTATCTATTGTTACACTATGATGTCGTTCGGTTTGAATAATGCAGAGGCGACCTATCAAAGGATGGTCAATAAGGTATTTTCCTCACAAATTGGCCGAAACATGGAAGCCTACGTCGATGATATGGTCATCAAAACAAAGGTCGGACGTCACGTGGTCGACCTAAAGGAAACGTTCGCCAATTTACGAGCAAACGACATGAAGCTTAACCCGAGTAAGTGTGTGTTCGGCGTGGCAGCTGGCAAATTTCTTGGTTTTATGGTTTCTCAGCGAGGTATTGAGGCCAATCCAGAAAAGATCAAGGCTCTGGTCGACATGAAGGAGCCCACAAATATCAAGGAGATGCAGCGACACAACGGTAGGGTTGCAGCCCTAGGTCGCTTTATAGCTAAGTCGGCGAAAAGATCTCTCCCCTTCTTTAAATCATTGAGGGGGACGAAAATTTTTGAGTGGACGGCCGAATGCCATTCGTCGTTCCAGCAGCTTAAGGAGTACCTCGCTACTCCGCCATTGTTGAGCAGCCCGGTTGTTGGGGAAACGTTATTTGTTTATCTATCTGTTGGCGACCAAGCTATGGCCGCTGTTTTAGTTCGAGAAGAAGGAGGGCTTCAGAAGCCCGTGTATTATGTAAGCAAGGCCTTGTCCGATGTGGAGGGCAGGTACTACAATGCAGAGAAGGTATCCTATGCCCTAGTCGTGGCTTCCAGGAAATTGCGAGCTTATTTTCTGGCTCACCCAATTGTTGTACTTACAAATGCACCCTTGAGGAAGATCCTACACAAGCCAGAAAGTTCAGGGCGCTTACTCAACTGGTCAATTGCTCTCACCAAATTTGACATTGAGTATCGGCCACGAAAGGCATTAAAAGCTCAAGCTTTGGCAAACTTCTTGGTCGAGCTTACGTTCACCAAGGGAGATAGCGAAGTTCAAGCTCAGAAGGAGAAGGCAAAAGGAAAGGAGATAGAGACTCAGCCCGCCACAAGTTTACCCGACGATTGCTGGAAGGTGTACTCTGATGGGTCGGCAACAAAGAACGTCAGTGGTGCCGAAATTGTATTGGTCGAGCCAGAATCAGGGACCGTGTATGAAGAGGCACTGAGATTCAAGTTTGAAGCTTCCAACAACCAGGCCGAATATGAAGCTTTGATCGCTGCTATTGAGTACGCAAAGTGTTTTGGGGCAACCAAGATCGTAGCCTACTGTGATTCTCAGTTGATAGTCAACCAAGTCAGAGGAGAGTACGAGGTGCTGAATTCCACCTTGATCAAATATTGTGACCTGGTGAAGAAGCTGATCAAGGACTTAGAATTTTGGGAGATACAGAGGATTGGCCGAGATGACAACGAATTGGCCGATCTACTCTCAAAGCTGGCTACATCAGACGAGCCACAAGAGGAGCCTATCTCTTATATCGAACATCCAGCTTATGAGAGATTTCAGATTCAATGTTTGGAGGACACTACTAGAAACTGGGTCTACTCCAAGTGCTGGATCGAAGAAATGAGAGCATACCTGGAAACTGGCGAGCTACCTGAAGACGAGAAAGCAGCTCGAGCCATCAAGAAAAAGGCTCCGAGGTATGTCATTCAAGGAAATGCGTTGTTCAGAAGATCCTTCAGTAAACCGTTATTGGGATGTGTACACCCTCAAGAGGTAACCCAGCTGATGTAGGACGTACATAGTGGAGTTTGTGGTGGACATCCGGGGGCCAGAACTTTGGCCGACAAGCTGATTAGAAAGGGCTATTATTGGCCTCACATGAGGGCGGACGCTCACGATTTTGTTCAAGGGTGCGACCAGTGCCAAAGATTTGCCAATCTTCCTCACCTGCCTACAACCAAGCAAACTCCTGTGATCTCTACTTGGCCTTTTGATATGTGGGGCATCGATTTGATTGGACCCTTCCCGCCCGGGGAAATTGCAAGTACGTGATCGTAGCTATTGATTATTTAACAAAGTGGGTCGAAGCCAAGCAACTAGCCAGGATCACTGAGGAAAACGCCATCAATTTCATCCACGACTTCATTTGGTGTCACTTTGGGATTCCTTGAGCAATAGTATCAGATAACGGGTTACAATTCTCCCAAGCTTTCGAAGACGAAATGAAACGAGTTGGAGTCAAACATTGGAAGTCGTCAGTTGCCTATCCCTAAGGCAACGGGCAGGCTGAAGCAGGAAATAAGTTGGTCCTCTCAGCATTAAAAACAGGTTTGGTTGGTCGTAAAAGCAACTTGTTGGACGAACTCCCCCTTGCTCTTTGGGCTGTCCGCACAACCATTCGGGGGCCCACGGGGGAAAACCCATTCGCTCATGCATATGGATCTGAGGCCATGGCACCGACCGAGCTACAATTCCCCACATCTAGAGTAATTTTCTTCGACCAAGAGCAGAACGAGGTCAATAGATTGATCGACCTGGATTTGATCGACGAGAAGCGAGATACAGCTCATCTGAGGATGGTAAATTACAAGCAGAAAACCAAGAGCTATCATGATAAGAAGGTGAAGATAAGATCGTTCCAAGTAGGCGACCACATTTTGAGGAGGATCGAGTCAACGGGAAGGCGAACTCAGATGAACAAGTTGTCTCCCAACTGGGAAGGTCCCTACATCGTCACTCGAATTATTAAGGAATGAACTTACATGATCGCACATTTGGATGGGGACGAGTTGAAGCACCCATGGCATGCTACTCACCTTATCAAGTATTACTTCTAGTTCAGTTCTAGTTCAGTTTCAAAGTTAGTTTTCGTTTCCAAATTTGAGTTTAAGTTTTAGCCTAGCTCTCAGTTTTTTGATGTAAGCATGTTACTACTTCAATAAAAGTTGCAGTTCTATTCCAACAAAAATTGTGTTACATTTGTGCATCGCTCTAACAAGCTCGACTCTTAGTCAGCTTCATTCAGTTAAACAGGTCTGACATCCAGGTCGACCTCGTTCTAATAAGCTCGACCCTTGGTCAGATTCATTCATTTAAACAAGTCCGACTCTTAGTCGACTTCGTTCTAACAAGCTCGACACCTAGTTAGCTTCATTCATTTAAACAAGTCCGACTCTTAGTCGACTTCGTTCTAACACGCTCGACCTTTGTTCAGCTTCGTTCATTTAAAACAAGTCCGACTCTTAGTCGAATTCGTTCTAACAAGCTCGACCCTTGGTCAGATTTGTTCATTTAAACAAGTCTGACTCTTAGTCGACTTCATTCTAACAGGCTCGATTCATAATCAGCTTAGTTCTTTTAACAAGCTTGACACTGGGTCAGCTCCGTTCTTTTAACAAACTCGACCCTTGGTCAGCTTCGTTCCTTTAACAGGTTCGACTCTAAGTCAATCTCGTTTTCAAAAATCAAGCAAGTACAAGGTCGACTTTGATGTTAAAAAACTAGTCCGATCAAAAGCTTATAGCGACTCACTTGTCCTATTAAATCTAGTTCGACATTCAAACAATCAAGCCAAATCAAAGCAACATTGGATCAAGTAAAAAGTCAACTACGATTAAGTAAATCAAAGTCCCCCAAAAAGACGGGCTAGGACTTGAACAAGCAAAAAATTACAAGTTAGTATGCCTCCCAAAAACTGGGCCAAGGCATCAATACATACACAAAGCAAAAGATAAAAATTGTTTTGGGACTTGTTCATTACACAACCACCCTAATATTCAAGAAAAATCAAGTAGATGGATCGGCTTCAACCTGATTGCTTGTAGTAGCTCGATCACCCACATTTTCTTCCTGCTGCTGAAAATCATTGAGCTTACCCAAATCACTGAAGCCATGCTGGGGAGTATCACCTTCGAACGCTAGCTCGTCAGGTTCCTCAAGCTCCTTCAGAATAGTATCAAAGTTAACGGGAGCTACAGGAGGAGGGACCCAAGGTTCTGCCGCCATGTCTTCATCTTCTTGGGCCAAGGCAGCCAAGTCATTTTTAGTATAAGGAACTAGAGAATGGCCTTGACGAGCTGCCATATCATACGGATCTGCTGAGGCCCACTTGGCAAGCTGTTTAAGGGATAGGTCGATAGAGGGGTCCAATGTGATGCGTCGAGCCATGTGACTACGACCTACGTCAAAGAACGACCTAGACTTCTCAGTGACGTAGTCATGATACTCGTCACTCTCTTTGTACGCCTCAACCGCCGCCTTGTAAGCAGCTTCCTTGGTAGCCTCAACAGCCACTCTCAAGTCCTCTTCCCAATTTAGGCGAGCTACCTTGAAGTCTTCAGTCTGTTTGCCCAGCATGGCAGTGCTCTCCTCCAGCATCTTGGTCGCCACTTCAAGTTCTTGGTCAACCTTCTCCTTACCCAACTTGGCAGCAACAAGCTCTTTCTTAACGCTTCCCAGTTCCCCCCAAGCATTTGCCTTGGCCTTCAAAGCGTCATCTTTCACAAGCTTCAGAGATTCATAAGCCGAATCTAAATCAGAGTGTTCCTACTTCAGCTTGGCATGTTCCCCCTTCAACTCCTCATGCTCGTTATTCTTCCTGCCCAGCATCGTCTTGGCCAGCCTCTCCTGCTCCTCAGTCGCTTTCCAGTGGCTGGTAGCTAGCTCAATCATGGCAAGAGACTACAGTGAAAGGACCAAAGGATTAGCCCGAATAAGAAAGGGTTATTGGGAATATACGAGCCAAAAGAAAGCATGATAGTTTTTTCAAAAATTATGGTAAAGTATTACCTCAGAATGTATAAGCCCCGACCTAGCTTGGAATATCTCTGTAGTTATTCCCTTGCTCATGAACTTGTTCACTAGGTCCTGATCAGCAGCTCGCCTCACTACGACCTTCCCAAATTCAAGCTCCGGGTATTCTCTGCACAAGCTGTCTATCCCCGTCAGCAAAGGAACGTTGCTCAATTTGTCAACTCGAGCCTGGACCAGCTCAGGATAAGATACTTGGGGGGTTGGTGGCTGAAGGTTGCTAGTAGTAGCATCCCCTTGTTTAGATCGGAGCTGGGGCTCAGACCTCTTTTTCTTGCTAAGGGGAGCATCGTCATCTTCTTCTTCCTCATCTACATCAACTACAGGCGTCCTGGCCCTAGATTGGGCTCTAGTCCTGACTTGTGGAACCTCTTTCGTTGGCTCCAAAGTTGGCTCAGCCTTCTCAGTATCAGCAGCAATGACCTCCTGTGCCTCTTGGGTATCATCCCCAGCTCTCTCCACCTCCAGCTCGGTATCATCTTCCTCCACAGGGATCAGCCCCTTAGTGTTCTCATCAACAAACTTGAGCAGCTTCTGATGGCTCTCAGCCTCCTTCTCACGGTTTTCTCGGGCATTGGCAGCCCCACAACTCTTCTTGCTTTTCTTTATATTAATGACGCGGCCCATGTTAGCCTCTTGCTCAGGAGTTAGAACTGTACAAAATCAAAAAGCAAAGTGGTAGCTCGCTAAAAAGCAAGTTCTATGTACGAGCTAAAAGTTCTACATACGAGTTAAACATGTACGAGCTAAAAGTTCTATATATGAGCTAAACATGTACGAGTTCTACATACGAGCTAAACATGTACGAGCTATAAGCTCTACGTAAGAGTTAAACATGTACGAATTAATATTCTACATACAAGCAATCAATAGACGAGCTAAAAGAGATAAAGGCGAGTAAATACTTACTACCAAAATGGTCCACCCTCAGCCTGCAGTGATCTGGCACTCTCTTGCATTCGTGGCATTGGCTTTCAAACCTAAACCTACCCCCCTCATGGGTAACCCAGTCTGGATACCTCCAACTCCTAACAATGGGAACCAAGGGAACCACATCCTCATTACCCAGCATCATTCCAGCTTGGATGTAATTGTTCTTAGTTGTTCCTAAAATATCCCAGCTGATGGGCCCCTTATCGGCTACCTCAACTAACTTCTTGTATAGCTCGGTGCACCAGTCAGGCTCCCAATAATCCTCCTCCTTTACAACTTTGGATTCAGTATTGGGCAAGGGGAACTCCCATCCTCTCCTACTCTCCACTACCATCACATGGGCATGCCAGCCACTCACCTTGCTGGGAAGGTTGACAAACAGCTTGGGGGCATTTGGTTTGGAGGGGGTGCTAATTCCCAGGTTGATCTTATCAGTCTTGACACTAAAGAACTCTCTAAAACTCTCATACAGGGCTCATATCCAAGGAAGCGACATACCATGGCGAAGCACACTAAAACCCTACAGGTATTGGCTCCTAGGTGGAGAGGCAAGGCATTCATACACTCCAAGAATTCATTGATAAAGGTATCTAATGGCAGTCTTAAGACAGCCTCAAATTGGCCATAATAAAAGGCCACCCTAGTTGGATCAGTGGCGTAGGTACTACCAAACAAGGACATGAAATCCTTCTTGCTGAAGTGGGTCACGTTGAACTCTTTGCTATCCACCTCACAGAATTCGTATACCATGGCAACCCGGGACTCCGAATTCCTCTTCCCTAAAATTTGTTTGGGAGGAACATAGCCCCTCTCATTCCTCCATTTGGCCACTGAGGAATCAAATGCGTCCACGATCCGCGGACTAGATGAAGTGGAAGTTGTAGCTCCCCCTCGAGCTGCCATATCTGTACAAGAAGAAGAAGAAACAGGGGAATAAAACCTATGCTCATAATCAGGCGACCTACCTAAGGAAGACCTATATTCCCCTGGGAAACCCTTTCTATTCCTAAGGAAGGAAGGTTTGATGGGGTCCTTAACATAAAATAGTGATATATGATCGAGTAACTCGTGGAAAAGATGAAAAGATACAACATTATGGTCGTCTACTTCTAAATCTCCCAAATTCTCTCCTACAGGCAAACCTAATTCGCTAAAGGTCAACCCCCACCTCGTCAAAATAGAGGCGCACTCAGCTATGGCCATCTCCTTCCACACTCCCCTTATGTGCTTATATACTCGGTGATTAATGGTGCAATACCCATACTAGGCCCCAGGTTCGCAACTAAAAGTTCTATCCATGGCAGAAATCAACAAAAATTCGAGAATAACATAGAAGGGCAAAGAAATCAAAAAATACCTTAAATTGAGTTGATGACGAAGGTCGTACGAGGAAAATAAAGAACTGAGGACAACGGAAATCAAGAGCTTCGCTTTAAACGGCCGTCAAAAATGTACGCCTGAGTATCGAAGGTTTTCAAAATCCAAAGGGGAAAAGGTTTTCTCTCTCAATCCTTACTGAAAACGGAAAGGCTGGGCTTTCCAAATGGTAAAATCACATTTAAATACCTGATCGGTTTTCGAGGCGGTAATCATTACGGAATTCCGGTGCTTTAATTGATCCATCCATCTGCAGTCAACGTCCAGGATCAAGCCCCGTCATCATTTATCGACTAACTGTCAGCTCGAACATAGACCTACAATCTAATTCAAAGATAAATCAAAAATACGTTTAACATTCTGATCAACAAAGTCAACTCAGAAAGTTGGGGGCCATTGAACGAAACAAATGTGACGGGCTAGGCCCAACAAGTAAGCCCAATTATCTACCTACTATTGCCACCACATTC
Source organism: Adenophora triphylla var. japonica (assembly GCA_022495995.1). Classification (NCBI taxonomy): domain Eukaryota; kingdom Viridiplantae; phylum Streptophyta; class Magnoliopsida; order Asterales; family Campanulaceae; genus Adenophora; species Adenophora triphylla. Next base: position 233,508 of record JAFEMH010003982.1, read on the forward strand.
TCTGTGGGCTAGTCCCAATTTTTACCAGGCCCTTGGCCCAATAGCATGATCAGTCGACCTAAGCTCTTCGTCCGACCTACGAGGTCCCGACTTAGCACGGTCCGACACACGATCCAGATCTCAGTTCGGGCATGATCCGATCCCATCTATTAGTCAGGTCGACCTAGACCCAATAGGCGACCTCGACCTATCATATTACATGACGACCTACAGAGTCCGGGTGTGAACATAAGTCTTTCCATAACGGACTCCCTACAAATCAGGAGTTATTCGTGGACAAGATCTCTTATGCATATCTGATCCGAGATTATAGGGATTTAATAAAATCCTACCACAATTATATCTCTCATCTATAACTATAAATACAAGGCAATGTCAACCGTTCCAAGGTAATTGCTTTTTGATTATTTGAGAATACATTGTTTCTTATAATTATTTAGCTCTCATACACCATACTTACTCTCACGCCCGAGGGTCTTCGCCGGAGACCATTCCGACTAATCGTGGGTTCTGTATTCAGGTCAAAGTCAGGAGATTGATCTTGCAGCTGAACGGAGATTGATAAACGACACGATTCTTACAGCATCAATTATATATATATATAAATATATATGATATAATATATATATATATATATATATATATATATATATATATATATATATATATATATATATATATATATATATATATATATATATATATATATATATATAT